>JAUMJL010000972.1:0-91757 GCA_033558185.1 Dromococcyx pavoninus
CCCCTCCGTCCCGGCAGGCTATGCAGATTCTCCTCTCGGCCGCCGGCAGGCGCTGCCGCCACTGTAAGCACGCCGGGAGCTGTAGTCCTCGGGCGGGTTGGGGTGTGTCGCTTCCACCCTCGTTTCGGCTCCATCCGCCTTGCCGCCCACCGCGGTGGCAGGAAGCCCACGCCATCCCATTCCCCCCCGACCCCCGCCTCGTTGCTATGACTACCCGGAAGCGGGCGGGGCCGACCGGGAAGCAGAGTCACCAACTGAGAAATGACGCTCCTGGGGACCCGGATGTTCATGGGAGAGACCCCGCCCTCCCCTTTTCGCTCCCTTTGCGGCGGAAGTCGGGTTGCTGGTGAAACGCTTCCCGCTCGCCCGGATCACGTGACAGCGCGGCTCCTGCCGCGATGGGCACCGCGCTGGACATCAAGATCAAACGGGCCAATAAGGTGTACCGCTGCGGGGTGAGTGCGGACGGAACGGACCCCAACGGTCACCAACCGCCGGCAACCGCCATAACGGCCGCAACCGTCCCTCGTGCCCCTCGGCCGCCCAGCTCGGCTTGAGGCCATGTCCTTGTTCACGTACCTTGGCTTTTGGCTGGGGCTTGCTGGCAGTCCGGGAGCGGCGCGGCTTGTCGCGTGGCTGAGCGGCGCTGCCCTGAAAGAGGGGATCATTCGCCCTCTGCCGTCCGCCCCGTGGCAGTGGCGGCTCTCCGTATAGCGCCGTTACTCGCGGGCCGAGTTGGGGCGGGGGGGGGTTGCTGTGGCGGGGCCGTGGTGAAGGTTGGTGGGGACCGTGGGGTCTGTGGCGGGGCCGGAGGAGCTGGTGGCGGGGACAGTGCCGAGGTGCCGTGGTACGTGGGGGCTATGGTGGGGGCAGAAGGGCCGGGGAGCAGTGGCGGGGGCTGTGTGGGGGCCGTGGGGGCAGTGTGCACTGTTGCCCGACTGTCGGGGCTGTGGCTGCCGCTGCCGTCGTGCTGGGGGAGGCAGCACCTCTGTCTCTGCTTGCCCTGTCCACCACCTCCCCTCGCCCCACGGCCCCCCCCTTGGGTCCCCACTGAGGGCAGCACAGGTTCCCACTGGAGCCAGCTCTTCTGTCTGACCTTGCATTTTAGATAAATTTTCTTTTGCCTCTAGCCGGGGTGGCGATGCCCCGGGAGCACCGTTGGCCCGACCCTGGGGAGGGTGGCAGGGCTTCAGAAGGGAGGGAAAAAGCCTGGCCCCTGAGGCTGACGCTCTGGAGATCCTCTATCACAGTATCACAATATCACAAGGTTGGAGAAGATCTCTGAGATCATCCAGTCCAACCTATGACCCAACACTAGCATCCACTGGTCATTTAAAGCATTGCACTAAGCGCCTCATCCGATCTGTTTCTAAACACCTCCAGGGACGATGACTCCATCACCTCCCTGGGCAGCGCATTCCATTGGCCAATCACCCTTTCTGTGAAAATTTTTTTCCTAATATCAAGCCTAAACCTCCCCTGACGAAGCTTGAGACCATGTCCTCTTGTTCTGTCAAAAGGACAGCGTCCTTTCAGGTATTCAGTTCATACCCAGGTATGACAGCAGGACTGGTGCTTCCGTACAGTATGCAGGGGCTGCCGATTTCTGTGAGAGGGTCTTGTTCTGTTCCTGTATTCTGCAGGAAACCTGGCGGTGTCTTAAGGTGGTGTTTGTACCTGATGGGAAATCTCCTTTTACGAAAATTACTTAGGCAAATGCAGGTTGTTTGTTTTTTTTCTCTCCACTCAGTAGGAATCTGATGTCTTAACACTTTCACTGACATAGTTGTTGATAGTGACAAAGTGATTGTACACAATTCAACTTTACCAGCTTCTTGAAAAACTACTGTGCCTTTTTTTTATTGTTAAATGCTTCATGTGCAGTTGGAAAAAATAAACATTCCCTGGCACATGTCTTTGAGATTATTTTTTTAATGCAGTTTTCTAGAAAGATTGTATTATTTAAGGACAAGTTTTCAGGTTTGGTTTTTTTTTTTAAGTTTGGTTGGTTGTTTTTTTGCTATCCAGCCACGCACTTGTATTATAAAAATCATTTTCACATACAGCTTTCACATACATCACTAGTATGGCTGTTATAATGTATAAAGCATGTTTCAATATATTGAAGTGTTTTAATACTGGAAAACTGCTTTAAAAGGATCTGAGTGGAAGGGCATACAACATCTGTTCTGCAATTGTTAAATCATCTAGAGAATGACTGTCATAAAACTAAACTATCATTTTGTGGACAACTCATCCCTTTGGTATGGCGTCATAGTGGTAAAGACTACTTTCTGCATGTAACTTTCATGTTGTTTTGCTAATGCATGTTATCTGTATTATTAGAAGAATTTTATTTATTTCAGAACCATAATGCTGTTCCCGTTTTCTGTTTCTTCGCATGGCTTGCTTTATAGTGCTCTAAATGGGATTTTTTGATACAGGAAGCAGATATTTCTTCTGCTTTCAAGCTAAAATTAAATAAGATATTTCTGGTTAGTAAATCTGTCAGTATTATTTGTTTGATTCCACAGATTTATAGTTTTAGTTCATTAACTAGGCCTGAAATTTGGAGATACAAGTGATGTGAAAATACAATGATGAAAGAGCTGTGTACTAGAAATGCAACATGAATTTTTAATAGAAATTTCCTAGGCACAGAAAGGAATTACAAATCTTTCTTTAACTAGGTATGGAACGTGTGCGGATTTGTGTGGGGTTTTTTAAAATTTTACTGGTTTTGTGTACTTCAGTGACAGTAGCTGTGCTAATACCTTCAGTCTATAGCAACTTTCGTCCTAAAACATGCTTACATCAATGCTGCTTCAAAATGAAGGGATTCCTTTAGTAAAGACAGTAGTTCATCCCAATCCATACATCTAGCTATTCATTTGAAGGCAGTAGGGATACTGTGGCTAGACTGCATCTTTTGTTTTCTGAACTTATTTAAAGCTTCTTTTGGGTATAGAAGAAGGTGATGTCTAAATTATGCACTGGTATAACAGCCTTTTTGTTATGCCTATTACATTATAATAGCACAAAAAATTGCTAAAACGTTAATGACCTTTCTAAGTCATAATTTGCCCAAGACCATGATTAATCCAGTGTAACTCTGCAGTGCCAATCGCCTCCCTACCCATTCAATTTCTGCCATCTTTCTTGTGCTGACAGAATCAGCTATACACTAAACCAGATCAGGGAAATAGATAGTGTTTGGTAGGTGGGACACTCAAAAAATAAAAAATAAGAATTATCAAATTGGTCTGTTGAATCATGGACATCCTCTTGGTTTTTTCTTATGAATGTCTCCTCAAGAAAAGTAGAACGGAATATTTAACAAATGGCTTTGTGTTGGAGGCCTGCAGAAGAGAAATCAGGCGTAGTGGAGCAAGTGCAACAGAGCAGGAGACCAGTTGAACCAAAATAAAATGGGATGAAAGAAGAGTCTAAAGCAGGAGTGTCAAAGTCACAGTTCCTGCCGTTTTCCTGCTCGTGCAGCGTAACGCGCGTCACGCTGCACACGTGACCAGTGCTGACAGGAGCGCAGGGGCAAGGAGCTCGGCGCTGCCACCAGATAGAAACAAGGTTCTGGGCTGGATAAAACAAGGTGGAGGATGGGATTTGGCCCACGAGTTCGACTCCCCTCATCTAAAGGATCTCAGCCTGTGATTTTAGGTAATAACAGATCAAAGAACTGGTAATGGGAGTAGCTGCCAATACTTCCATTCAAGTTCTGGTTTTGTACCTCTTGAGAGTCCAGGTGAAATATTCAGCGATTTTTAGCAATCGGCATCTCTCGATCTGTTGTGTGTACATCAATCCGCATCTCTGCATCTGTTGAATGCGTTTGCTATACGTTTTTGTTCTCTCCAAGAGAGAAGGGGTGAGAACAAATGGATATAGATGAGACCCATATTTAACAAGTAACTGTTCTGAGGATTTCTTAATGGTTAATTCTATGGTGAATAAGGCCTTGAAGGTGTGGGAGTTTTTAATATAAATTTTAAGGGAAGAACTCTGAAAGTTAATAAACATCTCTAATTTTATCACAACTGAATTTGAGTCTTGTTGGGGGAAAATACTGTTGAAATTATGTATGAGAAGGTTGGTAAGTGGAGAAGATAAGGAATAACTTTTTTTTTTTTAATTGGGTCAGAGTGATGCGTATGTTTCATTGTAGACTTTCCCCATCAGGCCAAGATCTTTTAAGTTTGTTGCTGAAATGTCATGTAACAGAACCTTCAAATTTTGTTCCCTGTTGCGTCATCCTGGTACGGTGATCTTGGTTATACTAAGTCCAGCTGAATTCAAGCATTTTTGCTTTGTTCCAGAGCAGTGTCCTACACCAAGTAAAAGTCACTTCACTTCCAAAACCTTCTTTAGTTCTAGGTAGTTGAGTAGGCAACATTTTGGGGTTTTTTTTTTAATTGGTCTTTGCTTCTGCATCGACTGTTCTTTTTTAATTGGAGAAATTAGACACAAAATTTTTAAAATCTTCACGCGTCATGCAGGCTTGGGATTGGGTTCCTGCTTTTAAAAAGGAAGTTGGTTAAAATAACTTGCCATGATAAACAGTAAGCAATTTTTGGTTTTGTTAGTTGTAATCATCAGAAACTGGAAGAACTAAGCAAACAAAGACCTTTATTTTGTCCAGACTTCAATTTGAGAAAAGCTGACTTAAACAATTTACTTTAAATTGTGAGTGAAAAACAAGTTTGCCATTTCTTGGATCAAAATAGTAATAGGATTGGTGGTTTTTTTAAAGAAAAAATGGTAGGGGGTTTAAGAACAAAAAGCCAATAAAATGGATCCTAATGGCGTAGTTCTCTAATAGCAAAATAAGGCTTATTGCAGTGAAGCTGTGTGCAAGTTCATAGGAACAGAAGATATGTGCAGCAAACTTTTAATTGGATGGAGAATTCTTGAGCCATTGAGGCTCATTTAATAAACTCTGGAATGCCTAAAGAATGAGGGGACAAGCGCAACTAATGATGTGTTTTATTTAGCAAACCTAAACAGGATAACTGGAATAACTGTGTCAGTTAGTCTGAGATTGATAATTAAAAGAATTCTGGGCTGAAAGGCCTGAAAAATGCATTGTATAAAGAAAGGTGCCATAGTTAAAATCAGCCAAAAGTTTTCGTGACAAGTTAGTACAAAGTATACTTAAGTCAGAATGTGCCCTTAAGGAAACTTTTTTCTAAAACAGCAAACTGAATAGTAAAACTGAGCACTGAGGTTTTAAAGCATCTAATGGTGATTTAGTTGGGTCTAGCACACTTTTTCTGTTGAAAGTGGTCAGTTTCTTTCTAAATAATCAGAAGTATGTGTAGTTAATATTTGTAGGTTGATTGCATAGAGGAATAGTTGCAGAAGAAAATGATCAGGAATATTTAGTAAATGTGATTTATGTGAACATAATGTGAATTTTAAATTGCCAAATGTTTGCCTGTTGTCCTAAAAGTGAATGCCTGTCATGTGGGAAGTGGGAACTAAAAGGAATTTAAAGTGTCTTGTTGGTAACCAACTGACCATGGCCTTCCATTCTACCAAAATAATGCAAACTTCAATCTGTAGATGTATAACACATATCAAATGGAACTAGAGAAATGTAAGGTGTTTCTATGTGGTGTTAGGTATGATGTCCTCTGCATTTGTCAACACTTCAAAGCAGGATGACAGATTTCAAGCGTTCTTGAAAACCTGCCTTGTGGATTATTTATTATTTTTTCAAAACTACCTTGCATTTGAAAAAAGAGAATAAAGCTTATTTTTCTTACTGGGGATGCTGTCAAGGGATCAGATACAATCTGAAAAAAGTAATATCTAGCTAAAATTATTTTTCTAGCTTCTTAATGTAGCAAACAGACCTGGCAGTGAAAACAGGTTGAATTTAGGATATATTTTAACAATAAAAGTAATTTTCCCAACAATTTCTGGGGTAGTGCAGTATGTACTTTGATCCTTCTAGTCATTACATAAAGTTTGTAGCTACTGAGTAGCTGTCTAGTTCAGTCAGAAGTCTACGTGTGGCTTAGGACTCTTGAGATGAGATTCTGTGATGCGTGTTATGCACCACTTAATGTTGTTGTTTGAATATCCTTTGAAATTGTCCTCAGCCAGACCTGGGTTACTCTGCTCCACAGCCAGAGAAACACAGGATTGTGCTACTGGATCAGGTGAAGTAGGTGTTCATCTTAGTTGTAACGTTGAAAGTGACTGAAACTTTGAAAATGTGAGTCTTCCTGGCAGTTTCATGTGCCTGTCTGAATGGTAAGGAGATAGAATGGCAACAGAAAGTTAAAAAGCTTGTTTGTGATCATTAACCTGGGAGAGTCTTCTCATGAGAATATTTTCTTTGCAGTTTAGCATATGTGCTTCCCTTCTGTGACTGCTTCACGTAGCACACTGGCCTTTCTGGGGATACATACTCTGTTTAGATGAATAATTCTGTGTATTGGCTTAGTTCCATCTTGCAAAGTTTTGTCATTGCATGCTGAAGCCATGGGGAGCTCCCAGTGAAGGCGAAGGTAATAAGTGAGTAAGAGCAACTGACTCCAAGTTACTACGTTGTAGTATGTGGAGGTTAATTCCAGTGGTGACTTTCTCTGCCCCAAATACATATGCCCTCATCGTGTGAAAGTATGCAGGCAGTAGCTCTGGAATAGTTTGTTGCTATGTAGTGGGAGACTATTCTCGTTTATTAAAGCAGTTTATATGTTCAGGATTGTCCTTACTTCTTATAGTTCAGCTGTACTCGTTTTTCACAGCAATAACCTAATTGCTTGTACTAATTAAAGCCTGTTAGCAAAGCAGTACAGTATTTAGGTCAGCTTTTCTTCACTGTCCTTTTGTGCTTTTGCCTCCCGTTCCTGGCGTTTCCCAATTGCTGCAGGTCCTCTTTTTAGACTTGGAGCTTGTCAGCCTTCATTGTGATGCTTGATGTGCTACTGTTGTCCTGTTCCGCTTTAAACCACCTGACCCATTTTCTATACTGTCCTCTTGTACCACTGGTAAACACAAAAGGCTGGCAAAATTCAAATAGTGTCTGTCAGAGATGTACATAACCAAACTGATTTTAACTGGTAGAGTGTAGAGTGGGCAGGCTGAGTTATCCTTTGGTTGGAGCAATCTGTAGTTTGGTATCTCATTTGCAAGCCTGGTGAAGATGCAGAGAGCATTACAATCAAGCAGAAGAGAAGGCTGGCCCCAAGAAACTTTCTTCAGATTCTCAAATCACTCTCTACTATTTCTAGATATGTATGAATGTTTGGCGTGGAACTCTGGATTGGAGTGGATTCTCTGTTGTAGGAGAGGGGAAAGATAAACTATGGGGTATGTAAAATGAACTGTGTGTTGCTCTTCTACAGTTAATCTTTAAACTTTGAAGTTGATACTTCCAAGATGCAGTGTTTTTGTGCAAATACAATTTTGTAGACAAAGCAGTCTTAATAGGGTAAGTGACACATCTCTTGAGTCATACAGCTTTTGCCTTTGATTCACATACACTTTTAAACTATTTCCCATATAGCATGAAATTTGCTCATGTAGCAAAATACTTGTTTACTTACTTACTTAAAATCTGTTCTGCTTCACTCTCGAGGCGAGTCTTATCCTCCTGGTATTCCATTCTAACGTGAAATGAAACTTGTCTATTACCAACTGATCTGGTAGATGGTTGTTTGTGAGTGCATTTTTCATCTTGGAGATGAAGATCTTGAGACTTGGGATATAAATTGAAGCTTAGATTAGTACTTCTGCAAGGAGGAGAACGTTTTTCAAGAAAAAAAATAGAGGAAGAGAACTCTATTTCACATTGCTTTCATTATCAGTATTTGTCTTTTTTTGACAAGGTTAGACTGTTCGTGGGAAGAGTTTACTTGAGTTTGAAAATAAGTTAGCGGTTTGAATAACAGCTATAGAAGAAATTTATTTAAACAAATTATTTCTTGTTGTCTTTTCTCCATTTAGGAAGTTCTGTCTGGAGTTGTGGTCATAACAAGTAAGGACACAGTCCAGCATCAAGGTATCTCATTAACAATGGAAGGATCAGTAAATCTACAGCTTAGTGCCAAAAGTGTGGGTGTGTTTGAAGCTTTCTATAACTCTGTCAAGGTAAGACATATGCAGGTTAGCATTTTTAGCACAAAACATTTTACTCTTTTCTTTAGTGGTTTTCAGGTATTTATAACACTTCATGGTATGTAAATAACAGTGGTATTTGATTATGTTTTGAGGGAGGAACTTGCACTAATTGGAGAGTTTTCTTTAGGACTGAAATGCAGTAGCATAAATAGTATAGTTACTCGATGGTGAATTGAAAGACCATGATTTAAATAAAAATAATAAATTGTGATTGGTTTTGTGTTTTTTTTTTTCTTAGTGACTGAGTTTAATTGGACTTTTGTGCCAGATCAGTCACTATCATGGTAGTTTCTGTAGAGGCCATTGAGGTTGTGTGTTACTAGACATGATAATAGTAACACTCCAGAGAGAAGAGAAGTGTGATCTTCAAGCAGACTTCCCCAGTCGAACCATAGTGAACCATTGTTCCAGTGAGAGACTAGCCCTAAATATGGATCTTTGGGATGCGAAAGGGCTGGAAAGAAAGTAGGAGGGAAAAGCAAACAGATCAACTGGCATACATACTTGTTGACTCCTGCTGCTGCTATTAAGGGTCATAATTTAGAAAATGGAACTCCACTTTCCAAAGTGCTTGAAACTCTGCTCTTTTGGTCTTTAAATATATTTGGTCATTAGTATGATACAACCATAAAGATCACAAGTTCTTTTCTTGAGGAAAGTACTTTTAGCATTTCTTTTCATTGTAAGACGGGAGAGCTGCGTGTTCTGAAGAAATACCTGAGTTTTTGGAAATTCAGGAAGTCTGTTAGAGTCTAGTGGATCTTGTTGGTTCTTGAAATGATGGGGTTGTCACTCTGCTTCAACCTAAACCTCTCAATATTTTATGTTTGCAGCCTATTCAAATTATTAACAGCACTATTGAAATGGTAAAGCCAGGGAAACTTCCCAGTGGCAAGACAGAAATTCCATTTGAATTTCCACTGCATGTGAAGGGGAACAAAGTTCTGTATGAGACCTATCACGGTGTGTTTGTTAATATTCAGGTAAGGCAGTCATATCTGTACAGAAAACCTGACCTTTTATTATCTAAAAAATGTTTTTTAAAGCATCTCTTATTCCATGGAAGCAGAGGGTGAAGTTTTGTGATAAGGTTTTCTTTTTGTAGTGTAATATGTTTTCTTTTCCCAATTTGAAGAATGACCAGAAAGTTAGAGATCCTTTGAAGTAAATAGCTTTCAAGCTTCCCTTTATTAATACAGCATTCTTCTGATTCGTACTGTATTTTCTAGATATCACTTATATTAAAAATAATGATACATGTTAACCTTCCAGTTCCAGTTTCTAGGAGTCAACACTTTCCAGAGGTGGGCCTGCATATTTGACATAGCATATTTGACCCAGATCTCAAGATATTCTATCTTCTATTGAGATCCTCTGCAGTAGGAGATGAGAAAAATCACCTAAGATATGTGCTTTATCAGGAGGATTAATTAAAACCAACCTGGGACCAAGGAAGAGAGATGGGCCAAAGGAGCTCATGCAAAGGGACTGACTCATGGAAGAGTCCAAATGTATGACAGCATCAAGTAAAGCAATTTGGAAATGTTAAAACTTATGCCAAACAAAGTAAAAAAAAAAAAAAAAAGTGCTTTTGAGGTGAAATAGAATAACTGTAAAGCTGAAGAGCCACCAGCACTGGCAGCTCATTTAAGCAACTGTATGTGATGATATACACTTCTCAAAAATGTTATTTGTATGTACATCCTTCAATAATTGTGGGGCTGCACAGAGCTGCTGTCTCTGATATTGGCACTGACACTTCCATGGCACTTTCTGCCTGAAACAACAGTTCTTAAATGGGGCAAAGGAACCATCCTGAGGTCTCAGAATTCCGTTGAAATAATATTGCTTTTAAAAAATCGTGATGTCTGTTTCCATTTCCAACAAGTTTAAGCTTTTCATTGGGAACAGTTTATAGTAATGAAGCTGATCAGATTTAACATAGGATGTACAAGAGAGAACTAAGAACATAGTGAAATGAAGGGTTTGGGTTGAGAAAGAATAAAATGTATTAGCCGTGCTTGTTGCATCCTCTACTGTTCTCTTACAGGGTGATGTTTCCATCTAGTGCTGATTTTATTGTGAAAGAAGTTGCATTTTCCATCTTGTAGATAATGGATAGGCAGATACAAGTGTCTGTACTGTTAAGCTAGTATTGGTGAGGCTTTATTAGGATAGTGGACAACCAATTACTGCTAATAATAGTTAAATATTAAAAATTACGTGTACTGACTTAACCAGATTTGTTTTAAGACACAGGGATAAGTTGATCAGGAGCAAAGCTACCTAATGTTCAGAGTCTGTTTTTCTGCATTCATTTGTGAGAAGTGTCCTTTAACTAGAGGAAATCTTTCCATTGCTTATTGTTTCCAGGCTTCCATGTGGACTAAATCTTTAAGGAAAGGTGTCATAAGCAGAACAGTAGCAAGATGTGTTCTTGTCTTGAAATACCTTGTCAGAACTAGTGTAACATGTATCTGATCCCTCCTTATGTTGTAGACAGCTACATCCATTCCCTTCATGAAAAAAGACTGCACCACTATGTGCTTTTGTTGAAAACAAATGTGACTGTGTAATTTTATAATGAAGACTCAAAACTAAGTGGTGAGACCTTGTAGCATCTTCAAAAAGCATGAATTGTTTACTTTCCTGTGGAGATGAGTAGTAACATTTCCTGCCCAAAAATGTATGTGCTGCATGCTTGTAGCAGTATCTCGTGGAAATACAATTTTGAAATTTGACCTTTTTTGGTTAAAAATTGTCTTCCCATAGGTGGTTTCGTTTGTTTGTTTTGGTTTTTTTTTATTTTTGAGGGAAAGTCTTTCTTCAGCCATCTCTTCAATGTAAATATTGAGTTAGACAATTATTTTTTTTACAGAGGAGTGTTTTAGTTTGGGATGATTTTGTTCTTCAAGGAAAAAGTGGAAGGAGCAAAAAATTTTCAGAGCAGTGCTGATGAAGGATCACCAGATAGTAAAACTTCCCCAACCACACATGCACACTTGTAGCTCACCGATAATAGTATTGGATTTGATAACGGAGTATGTTTAGCTGAACTGGAAGTCTCATATTGCAGTCTGGGGTTTAAAAAATCCACCAAAAAACCCCCACCTGTTTCCCTATCAGAGGTAACTGAAGAAAAATACCCTTTTTTTGCTACATTCACATGGGTTATTTAAGTACTTTCCATATTTTTTTTTTTGAGCCTTGGCTTTCTTCCTAATATAATATTTGTTGATTGTGGTAGGTATGTCAAAAATGGTGCAAAACTGGTTGAGTTGCTTTCCATAATCCGGATAACTTGCCTATGATCAATATCAGTTGATTTAAGGTGTACTTTAATGGGGAATATTTGGGATTTTTTGTTGTTCCCTATCTCATCTACCTAGCTTCTCTTTACAAACTGGGGATAAAAATGTAATTAAAAGGTTAATCATTAGATTTCAGCCAACCTGTGAGGGTCCTGCTCTCCTGAAAAGGAAAATATAGTCTCTCCAAGGTTATTTTAGGGTGCAGTGATAACCTGATAAAACAGATACCTAAATATAAATCAGGGAATTTTAAGTCTGTTTTCTAGAAAGTCAGGTTTGAACTTCTTAAAATACTTTGCTTGTTTCATTTGCTTCTAACATGTTTATATTTGTTCTCTGCCCAAATCAAGGAATAGAAAAACTACAGACTACAGTCCATATACCAACTATTTATTTTTTCATTTGAGTAACTAAAGATGCTGTTTAAGACACGCTTCCTAGACTTCTGTTCAAGTCCTGTGTAGCTTAACAGCAAGCCTCTATTTCTTGATCTAGGTATTATTATGTTAGTGGGGGTTCAGTATCAAGATTCAAGTCTCTGTTCTCATGCCTGATTGCATTGTGTTCCCTGGTCTGAGTGTAGTGCGGTAATAGAAAGTTTTCTAAACAATGATCAACTTCGGTGGAAACTGGTCTGCAATGAGAAAAGAGCTAGGCTCCTTGGTTTTGTTCTTGCACACATATCCAGGTTACATGCAGAGAGACAGCACAGACTGGAAGTTATGGAGCTGACTCCCTTGGTCCAAGCCAATTCCTCATCTGTAAAGAAATAATTGAAACCAAATCAAATGACAATTAAAAAAAAAACAAACAAGAAATTGCGTATCTTGTAAGGACATGGACATTTAAAGGCTGTGTTATAGATGCTGAAATGTGAGATTTCTGTGATAACCAAGGTCACACTATTTTTCAGTCACTGGTTTATGGCTCCCTCTTTAGGGGAGAGAGGGGAGGAAATGGGCATTAAGTTTCTAAACAGTGAACAGCAAAATGAACTTTGTTGCCTCACTTTATTGCAGGCCACTGCTTTTAAGTTCAACTGTATGGTTAAATACAGTTGCCCGTTAAATATGCTTATAACTGTTACCACTGTTAGATTCAATCTCAAATTTAAAATTAGAGGGGCTGTGAATATATCTTATTGATAATCACTTATTGATTATCCAAAGTATGGTGAAAGGCAATACCATAATCACTCTTTAACTGAATGTAATTTGGGCACTGAAGCCACGCAAGAATACTGTTTTCTGTCAATGGATTAGTCCCTCATCTCATAGGTTGTTATAAAACAGAAGATATGGAAAGCATTTGCAAATCACTGTGGGGGTGTAAATACAAAGGTCAGGTTTCATTTGGGAGCATCTAAAATCATTGCATATCTCATATCTCCTTCCTCTTTCCCCATCATTGGTATGTGCATTGTCTACTAATCTGTTTTAAACGATGCCTTAAATATTAACATTCAGCACATATGCAATAAAATGATGAAAAGTTGAGAGAGAAGAAATCTAAACTAACGCTCTTTTCTTCTTCGCTGTCATCCTCTTTTTGGCAGTATACCCTGAGGTGTGATATGCGACGTTCTCTGCTGGCCAAAGACCTAACTAAGACTTGTGAATTCATTGTCCACTCACTGGTAAGTGTGGGTTTTATTAACCATGAGAAGTGAGATTTTTTCCTTTTCTCCCCAACTTTAAGTCAAGTTTGGCAGTAAGGTTAGGAAACCAAGTGAAACCATGTAATGTGTAATAGTGACACGAGATATGTATGAGTAAAGGAAGCTAGCCTCACAACCAAAACATCCAGAAGAGATAGGGTGTCAGTTGCTTCTGATTAGAATAACACATCTCTCCTTTCATTTAAAGAAAAAATACAAAGAGGATTTGGGTTATGAGATGTTTTTTATACTGCACAGAGTTTATTCTCTGTTTCAACTCTGAAACAACTATGTGGTTAGATAATTATTATGGCCATCTTCTAAACACTGTTTCAGATTATCTGAGCATTTCTTAGCCAAAGGTTTCAGGCACCTGCCCTAGAAATGGGAGATCATTGGTGAAGAGAAAATATTTGATTTCTGTTCTTCAAGTGACTAATTATGACTCAAAGTGTCAAAGCTGGGACTGCATCAAGTTGGAAATAAGAAGCTTGTCAGCTTAATCACCTTTGCTATTAAGTAAGCCCATGGCTGGCAATACACTAAGATAACTAGGTTAAATATAAACGTCCTGCAGTTAGCAACAGGGAGACAGCCTTCATCTGTGGAAATAACCATTGTGGGATGAGAGTTGACTGTTTCACAAGAAATGTTTTGTTGCTTGTTATTTGAAATTCCCTTATCAGATTGGCTTTTAGTTTATATTGACTTGTAGGCACATCCAGAGCATCTTATATCAGTACAGACTGTGCAGGCCTAATTAAGTATCTCTTTTTTCCGCCCGCAACTTGCTAGAACGTACTGTTTGTGTCATTTCTTTGAACTCTTAATAGGACAGTAAAGTATTGGACTCTTTTGTCTTACTTATGAATAATGGTGGAAATATGTAACTTCAGTTCTGTAGTACCTTTTTAAAAAAGATTTAGCGAGATTCTATAAGTAAGTTTCTTGTTAAGATTTCATTATTTTCTAAAATATATTATGCTACATTTTATTGATGTATTATTAGATTATAAGTAAGCCAAACTTGTCAAAATTGTGAACAAATTACATATTATGCAGTTTCTTGGTTTTATTTCTTGTTCCCACTATAGCATGTCTTAGATCATAAGTCAGTAAATCATGAATCTCTCAGTCAGGGTGAATTAATGAGGTTTTACTGAACATATAATTCTCTCTGTCAGTGCTCAATGTACCATTTTGCTTAACCTTATTCTTTGCCAGAATGTGTCATTGATGGGAAAATACAGTCAATCTTTTGCTAATATCTTCCATCTTGCAGCTGGGCAGCAGAAGCTATTTTGAATTCTTAAGTAGTGAGGGTAGATCCTAACTAAGAGCTCAAGTTAAGCCCATTCATGGTTGTGTGCTGTACTGACTCCCAGTTAGATAAAACTGGCGGATCTCATATTTGATGCTGCGCTGGCTTTTTACTCTAAATGTGTAGGGAGAAGGCAGTGCACCTCACTGAGATAAGGATGGAGAAGAGAGGTCAGTGAATGGTAGACAAAGCTCACCTCTGTGATGCAGGATAAAGGCTGCCATCCTGGTAGAGCTCAGGGCCCATTTGGCCACTTAGAGAAAGACTGAGCTTCTTGGGTTACTGATAAGTGGTGTGAATAGATACTGAAGAACTGTAATCATCTGGCCCCAAAATTGCTTCTCCAGTGTGGTAAGCTAACCTGGACCAAGTTTTGTTTATTTTACAGTTAAAGAAGCTGGAATGCTAAGCCCATTAAATCAACACTACACTAGATTTTGTCAGCTGAGGATCTCCAAGTAATATGAGGAGACGAGAAAGATTTCAAGGTGTTCAGAGATAACAAGAGGAAGGAGAGTTTACAAAATAGTTTAATTTATATTTTAAAAAAGCAATTTAATTTATAATTTCCCCCTCTCTTCCTTGCCCAGATTTACTAGGTATTAATAATGAAAGGAAACATTGCAAGTCACGTATAAAATGTAATTGTTTATAAAGACGTGAAATTTTATGTTTTTCTGGAGTATACCATGTGCTTCAGACAAGTAGCCAATTTCTTCTTTTCTAGGTGATTAAGAGTAGTCACCCCATGTTTTTGGTTTTTTCCTTTTTTTTCTTTTTTTATTTTTCAGTGTAGGTAGCGCTTATGCCAAAAACTTAGAAATGAAGAGCTTGTTGTGGTTTATTGCAATGGCAAACACAAAGTAACCAAAAATTGATAGAGTTCTGTTTCTAAATTCAGATTTGTGATGCATTGTGCTTGTATTTAGATAATATCATGATGTTACTTAACAACAAAAGCAGGAAATCTCAGGAGTTTTTTTACTACATAGATGTATACTTTCAGTATAAAGACAATTCCAATAACTAATGAATCCAACAGTTGCTTAATTTTATTGTCTTTTTAGTATTCTCTGTGTGTATTTTGTAAATCATAGTTTAGTTTGACTCTTTCCTTAACTTGTAGTCACAGAAAGGGAAACTGACGCCAAGGCCAGTAGACTTCACAATTACTCCTGAAACTTTGCAAAATGTTAAAGAGGTAAGGATTTTCTTATTATTTTACTTTAAATGTAATGCTTGTGTGATTCTGAGTGAGAACAAGAGAAGAATGATTACATGCTTCCCTGCAGATAAGAAACCATTTTCTACTTTTTTTTTTTTTACTTCTGTAAGCAATAAAATAATTCTACTGGATCTCTTGTGATTCTGGTGACTAATGTAAGGTGGAACTTTGCTCAGTAAATGGTTAAACATTTTTATCACTCTTCTGAGTGAAAGAAAAGCAGTGAAGCAAGGGAAAACATTCTGTAACACATGTAGCCAAGATCCTTTAAACATTTGTATTTTGAAGGGACCTCTGGAGATTAATTAGTCCAGCTGCTGTGCTTGGAGCAGGGTCATCTAGAGCAGGTTGCTCAGGGCCATGTGTAGTCAAGTTTTCAATATCTCGGAGGATGGAGACTTGCCACAACTCAGCTTTACAGTGTTTGGCCACCCTCAGAGGATGAATAAATAAATAAATAAAAATTTTAAAAGTAATTTTCTTTATTTCAACTTGTTCCGTAGCCTTTTGTCCTTTCACTGGATAACACTGAGAGGAGTATGATTCCATCTTGTTTACTCCTTCCCATCAGGTATTTATACATTTTGATAAGCTTTCTGTTCTGCAGGGTGAACAATCCCAGTTCTCAGCCTCTTGTTATATGTCACGTGCTCTTAACCATCTTCATGGCCAAATCCACAAAGGCTGGACTTGCTCCACTAAGTCTTTATTTCCTGTACTGGGAATTACTGAATTGGACACACTATCCCCAGGTTTGTGTCACCAGTGCTAAAGAGATGGGGAGAATCACCTTCCTCAGCCTGTTTGCAACACATTGTAATGCAGCTCAGGATGCTGTAAGCCCCTTTGTCCAGCCTGTTGAGGTCCCTGCGTTATCTGCAGACTTGCTGATGCACTCTGTCCCATCATCTAAGCCATTATTGAAGGTGTGAAGTCACATTGGCTCCAACATTGACCCCACGTGCACCGCTAGTGACAGGCCTTCAGCTGGACTTTGTGCTACTGATCACAAACCTTTGAGTCTGGCAGGTCAGGCTGTTCTCAGTCCACCTCAGTGTCCAGTCTGTACATCTGTACTCCATCAGTTTGTCGGTGAGGTGGTTATGAGAAACAGTATCAAAAATGCTGTAGCCACTGCTCTCTCCTTGTCTATAAAGCTAGTTGTTTAATCATAGGAGGCTAGCAGGTTGGTTAAGTATGATTTCATTTTCATAAATCCATGCTGAATGCTTCCGTTTGCTTTCTCATCCTTTATATGTTTGGGAATGGCTTCCAGGGTTATTTGCTCCATCGCTTTCCCAGAGATGGAAGCAATGCTGACTGGCCAAATGGTTTTGCAGATATTCCTAACTGAAGATAAGGGAGACATTTACTATCTTCCATTCTTGAGAAAGCTGCTTTGTTTGTCACAGCCTTTCAAAGATAGTCAAGATTGGCCTCATGGTCACATGGGTCACCTTCCTCAGCACTTGTGGGTGCATCCCATCAGGTCCCATGGACTTGTGTACATCCAGTCTGTTAAATGTTCTCGAACTTGCTCCACTTCTACCAAAGGTGTAACTCTTCCTTGCTACAGATGTTCCCTGTTATTGCAGGGGCCTTAGATTCCTAAAGGCAAGTGTTATCAGTAAAGTCTGAGGAAGAGAAGACTAGGTACCTCTGCCTTTTTCATGTCTTTTGTCACAAGGTCCCTTGCCATATTCAGTAGCAGGCTGACATATACCTTCTGCAAAAAGAAGACTAAGGTAGACTTCTAGATGCCTCTTTTCATTGCCCTTCCTGTCTCTCAATTTAACTCCTGGTGGGCTTTTGTTTTCCCAAAACCATCCCTCACATACGGATAGTGGGTTTATGTTCCTCCTGGGTCACCTGACCCTACTTCCATCTTTTGTATACTTCCTCTTTATGATTTTATCAGTAGTATCTTGTTCATCAATGCAGATCTCTCTCTTCTTTCCTTTGTTTGACTTTATGTGTTGCAGTAGACTATCCTTGAGGGTAGAAGAGGTGATTCATGACCAGCTACCATGTCTGAACTCTAAATCTAACTGAATTAGAGGATGAGCAAGTTGTGTCCAGCAGCCTCTCATGTCTCTGGACACTGCTACAACACTGAAAGCATGTGTTTTTACAAATAGAAGGATACAATAACTATTCTTGATGGTGAAATTATTTTTGAGACTACCTCTAAATACTAACCTCTCAGCAATCTGCTCTTTCTATCAACCATTTTTCCATAGAAATTATTTTCTGTTTCTTCTTTCTCTTTGGTGTCTTGATACTCTACTCATTGGCTTAGCAAAGACTCAGCAGTGTACATCATGAGGAAGTCTTGTCCATTAAAAGCTCTTTCTCAAGTTTAATATCAGACCCCGTGCCTTTCTTTATTTTAAGTATGTAACCACAAAAGTAGGTTCTAAAACTCCTGACATCTCTGATCCAGGAGATCTTGGTATTTCATTGTGGAGCTGTCTGAAGATTGGTACTGAATGTCCATGGTTAGTAAAAGCAGTGGCCTTTTTTATTTGTAATTCCTCCCCTGTCTCAGAAAGATGTGAAGGTAGAAAAGGTCACTCTTCTGGTGTATTAGAAACACTAAAATTTCAATTCTCTGCCGGCCTGGAGATTGACTGAACTATAATTTCTAATACACTACTGGGAAACTGATTAGAAGGTTTGCAGTCGCCAAGCAAACCACAGAGAGGTTACATGAAACACCAGGCTAGGTTTGCTTGTATGATGTTTTTGATTCTCATGTTTCACAGATTATGAAATAGTGTAAATGGTAGGTCCTAAGACAGCAGACCTAGCTAGGATTAAAATATGATGGATACTGGCAAGAGTAGTACGGCTTTAGGGAATTACATATGCCTTTGAAAAAGCAAGTTTCGTAGGCTAGGATTGAGGAAATTGGCCTTGAGGTCTTGATTCCACAAGTTCTTTTTATCTCTATCTCTTAGGTTCCTGGCCACTATACTTCAAGGGATAGCTGTATGATGTCCCTGTGAAGCAGGGAAGTAAGTCTGTGTTTACTAACAGTGGTCATGAGAAGAATCTTCAAGGGATTATATGATAAGAAAGCATTTTACTAATACATTATGAAGACTCCATATTTCATGGGTGGTTTTTGTCAAAGATGTAACTTCTGTTATTTATGTTAGGAAAAAATACCCAAGTGAGGTCACGTTTGCTAAACATATAAAAATTCCTCTCTTTTTATTTCCTGCAAAGATTTGTGTTGAGTGGAACAGCTACATTCTGCAGAGGTGTCAGGTGTTTGAGTGAAAAACAGTCTAAACAGTAGCTGAGGAGAACTCTTCTGCCATTGCTACTGGCAGCCAGGACTAAGAAGCAAAACAAACAGAGTGGGAGGAAAAAAGTTTGTGACAAGAGAGTTGGTTTTGAAAAAGGGAAAATCAGTTACATTGGGAAGGAAATCCAGTACCACAAGCAAGTGAGAACATATGGTTGGAAGGTAGGGGCTAACATCAAAGATGTCAATAACAAAAAATTAAGGAGAGAGAGAAGAATAAGGCTTGCAAAAGAAGAGGAAGGTTACAGTAGGATGCTCAAGGAATTTGAAGAAAGTTGGATGGTGAAGATATGAGCTGAAGATGTGGGTAGAAAACTTGACTGGTTCCATATGCCTCCTGCCAGAACTTGAAATGTAACTGCAGCTTCTGACATATGAGTTTCTCTGCTGGCAGAGAGTATCTCTGATGTCTGTGGGTCTGAAAAAGAGGAGGGCAGGGGGAGCAAAACCCCTGCTTTGGTCTGTTATAGAAACTGATTTCTAGACTGCCATCCCCAATCAGCTATTCTTACTGTTCCTTCCTTAAAAAGTGGGAAATGTGCTTGCTGTTAAGAAAATTGTAGAAGTGTGATCCTGTATTCAAATTAAGATCTTCATTAATAGTCCTTAATTGCTGTGTTGCTACATAAGTAGTATGCTACATTTTGCGTTGAACAAAGATTTCTAAATGCCTGTCTTTCCTTGTAATGGCAGCCGTGAGAAAGAAGTGTAAAGAGGTGGGAAAATCACTGAAATGATAGACCTTTTATGATCCGTAACAAAACAGGACCAGAATGCCGTTCTCTAGAGCACCACCAGTACCACCCTGTTAGTTTGTGCCTGCCTACTTCACTACTTCCTCCTTCACCGTGTGGTCCCTGACTTCTGGATTAATTATAATAGCCAAATTTTGCCAGTTCATCCCAGGAAAAATGCTGTTGTGGATGGAATGAGTAGGAGAAATGCATGGCGGGGGCGGGGGGTGGGGATGGTAAAGAGAGATCTTGATTAATCTGCATGAGGATGTTATGTTTATGGAGTTACATTATTCAAGCTACTTGAAGCATTTCTGAACTTTTGAGTTCTTAACTGCAACTTTTTGGGGTTTCCTGTATACTTGGATGAGTGTAAGGTGTTTTTTTTCTTACTCTGCTCTTACAGTTGTTTCTTTTACTTTTTATTTTTCCCAATCTTTTCAGAGAGCTTCACTTCCAAAATTTCTCATCAGAGGGCATCTCAGTTCTACAAACTGTATCATTACACAGCCACTGACAGGGGAGCTGGTAGTGGAGAATGCAGAGGCTGCAGTCAAAAGTATTGAGCTGCAGTTAGTACGCGTGGAAACCTGTGGTAAGTTTGTCTGTAAATGGAACAGGTATAGACTGCAGTCATTGCCACTTGCCTTCTTGTAGCATAAATATGAAAGATTGTCAAAAGCAATAAAATTAAAAAGACTTGCAAAAAAATTGCTTTGGACTTGAGGTGGAACAGTCCGAACATCAATTTAAATAACCTCTGTGACCCTTAACTCAGAGGGTTAATGTGACAGCTTGCAGGTCAAAGGGCAGAATGTTTTGCCCATGTATATATCTCCCAACCCTGGTGTAGCTTTGTTTTAAATCTTGGACACTGCCTCCTCTTCTCTCTTTTTCCCTTTACCTCCTCACCTTCTTGAATTTCCCACTTTCAACAGGGTGCGCAGAAGGTTACGCCAGAGATGCCACAGAGATACAGAACATTCAGATTGCTGATGGGGATGTCTGCAGGGGCCTACCAATTCCTATCTACATGGTGTTTCCCAGGTTGTTCACCTGCCCTACCCTGGAAACAACAAACTTCAAAGTTGGTAAGAGCGGAGGACTTTATGTTGTGTTGGTATCTTTCATCTGAGTTAAGGTTCTGGTTTCACTTTAGCTTCTGGCAGGTGATGTAGCTAAATTGCTCTTAGCACTGCAAGAAGGACACCCATCTGATTCCCTGTAAAAGGTTTCTCGCATAGGATTGCAGTCTGCTGTATTTCATACACATAAGGAAAATGCTTCTCAAATACTTCTGAGTAAAAACAGTTGTGCAACAACAAAGCTCCTTCTGACTAATAGAATTATATGGTAAAGGGAGAGAAGAAGCAGCATAATGGCAGTAAATTTTTTCCTGCCAAATACCTGTGTGTGATTAAACATTCGAATAACAGTCCAAGAATAAAATGTCAAGATGACCCCTTCCTTCTTTTCATCACCAGTTAGAACTTCTCTTTCCATTTTCTTTCCTTTTTTGTTTCCCATTCCTCTGCTGCACAGACTCAGAAATAGAAAAAGTAAGGTTAGGCTGTATCAGACTTTTTTTTTTTTAATCTACATCACCTGCTTCTTCCTGCTTATTGCTGCCACAATGCATCGTTTTCATTAACAACATATCTGAAATTTAGGGTTCACCTCAGTTGTTCAAGTAATTACTACAAAAATTCTTGTTGCTAGCCTGTTTTTTTTCCCTTCATCCTACCGGAATCTTGTGGTGGTTTTTTTTTTCAATTTTACCAAGTTGAAGCTACACGTCCCTGCCTTTAGGATCCTTCCCAGCTGAAGCCCCTCATATTTTTGTTGTCTGTCTTGGTCAAATGTGCACAACTAGTTTTTCAGCTTTGCCTACCCATTTATCTGTTCCGCGAAGAGCATTTTTGCATCTAACATGCACAGTGATTTTCCCCAAAATAATATTGTCTTTTTTTACCATTTCTAGCTATTGGATAGTAATTTACTGTGACAAACAGCTGCTGTTAGTGTTGTATCATCTACTTTTACTTAATCACAAAGATTCTTAAAAATGACAATTATTTTCAGTTTATGTTGATCTCTGTTTCCCTTCATTTATTAACTAAACCTGATTTTGTAATTGAACAGATACTCTTTAGATATGAGATTGCAGATTGCCTTTTGAAAATTTTGCTTCATAGTTGGCAGCTGTGTTGTGTTTTGGGTTTGATTTCATAAGGCCATGCAAAATGGAAGAGTTCAAGGCTGTGCTGTGTTCTGACAGCAACAGTCATCTGCTCCCTAACCCTCTTGTGAACGGTGCCTACTGGAATGAGGTGTCTTTCCCAGCGCATTTCAGTGTTACATATCTGAACTCTGCCTGTTGCCCAGAAGATGACATCTCATAGTTTTTCAGTGATAGGGAAGTGAATGCAGAGGAATTCCAAAGATTAGAATGCGCCAAGGTTCTCTAGGAATGGTCTGAGGTCTGCGATGCCTGTGGCAAGATCTGCCTGGAGTGCAGTGTTCTTCCCTGCTACAGGAAAATGCTAGGGTATTGAAATGGTTTGAAGGAGCCTGTGAAGTTGTGTCTGAGAACAGGAACTGCCTACCTTTCATCCTACTGCGACAACTAGCATTGATATAAAACTCCTTATTTTTTCCCTTTTTCCAGAATTTGAAGTTAACATTGTTGTCCTTCTGCATGATGATCATCTCATCACAGAGAACTTCCCACTGAAGCTCTGCAGGATGTAAAGAGCCAGAGGAGAATCACTTAAGGATTCAGTGAAAAAGGACAGAATTCGTCATAGGCAAAGTGAAACTTCATCTGTGTCTTATTTTAACTGAAAACACATCAATTCCTTCTTCCTCCTGGTAGTTCTTGTGCTTTCAGTTCTCTATAAATCTTGCTAAGACTTTGCCTGCCTTGTGATAGCTGAAGTGGGTGTATCTATCCAGACAGCCTCATGAGGCACCTTGTGCCTTCAGCATGTGACTTGTTATATGAATAACCAACCATTCCAAGGGAGACAGGTCAGTCACTCTTTTTAATTAGATGGGTTAACATTGTAACTTTTCAACTTAACTTATTTCTTTTCTGGCACTTGCATTTATACTTGAAGAGAAATACATTAAAGTGTTTGTAACTGAAGGAACTACATAGGAAAACTATTTCAGCAAGAAAGAATAAACAAAACTACTAAAAATAATTTCCTTTAGCTTTACCCAGTAGCATTGCCAAGTGGGAAAATGTAATTCTAAGTTTGGCCCTAGTTCTGTACCACATCTTTTAGGAATAAACATCTGAGAATTATTTCAATATCTTACAATGGTCTTGAAGGGGAAAAAAAAAAGGCTATGACTAGAACTTAACACTTCTGTAAGATCAGGAAATCGTGAGGGATGATTTTCAAGAAACAAGCCATTCTCTCTACTGTACATGATGATACAAGAGTGCCACCTTCTGCTCAAAGAAGTGCTATCACCTCGCACCTTGAAAAACGTTGGAAAGATGGACTGGCCATCATCTTGCCTTGGGGTGTGACTTCCAGAATAGGTCAGCTCCCTTAGTGCAGAGCTAGAGCCTGTTTACCTGCCCTTCCTCCCATCCAGGAAGGGTGGCTGCCCTAAGGCTTCGTTTTTAAAGACGTGAGAGAACGATCTCTGGAAATCACTAAAATCTTTGTAACTTACGGGAGTTCCAGCAGAGAAGAGGAACAGATCAAAAAACCATGCTGTTCAGTCAGGAACTGAGGGTCCTGTCTGTGCTGTGGGTATTGGAAAAATAAGCTTGGCTGATAGGAAGCAAGCATATATAAATCTCAGTTAAGAGCTAAATCCCTGCACTGTTCCCACAGCCAGCTTGCTTTTAGTACCTCAAGGCATGTCCTGTCCTGTTTGGACAACACTATCAAATAAGGGCAGGGGTGGGACTGCTTTGCCGCTGCTCAGCCGGTCAAGGATACCTCTGCTCTGGGAAAGTGGCCCACGCTGGTTTCGTGAAAAGCAAAGATGATGAGCTATGTGTGTCCCACTCCAAAGAAAATAACAGCAGCTAAAAAGGATGCAGGTGCTGCAGTGCTGAGCAGCACAGTATCTATTCTTCAGCCACAAGGTGCCTTAACTTCATAGCAGACAGCAGATAACACACCAATAACTCAGACTTAACAAAAATATTACACAAAGACCTCCCACCTCAGCTTTCAGAAGTTATTTACTTTTCATTTTATTTTTGATAATTTAAAACTTTAACTGGAGGATACATAGGGGAAGAAATGATCCCTAGCCTTAGCTAACAATATCATAGAACCAATTTAATACTGCTTGTAGCCAAACAACAGTCACGCTTCAATTTTCAGAGTGGTTAGGCTGTACACATTCTAGTCCTTGTCTTCTGGCTATTTGAGATACATTTTAGTGATGAAGGGCTGCTTTGCAAGCTCCAACTTACACAGCAGCAGGACAACCACTTTCAGCTGTTTGTATTCTGTACCTCACACTGTTGATGAACATTCACACCCAGAATACAGATGCAGTGTTGCTTTGTCAAAAATAAAAATGCTGTAATTGTGATGTAAACATATCGGCTCTTCAGCAATGAGGGAAATTCAAACCATATTTTGAGATTAAAGAATTGAGTATTCCAACTCGATACAAATAGAAAGAATCAAATGAATACTTAGATTCTTGCTTAAAATATTATTAAAAGTTGTTATTTAAACAATTTGAATTATTAGCTAAGTATTTATGCAGAGACAGGAGCTGCAGTGATATGAACTGCATACATAATGAACACAAGCCTGATTTGAATCCTGCAGTTAAACTGTAATTGCTACAATTAAGGAGGATTTAATGGGCAGAGAGGTGCTGCAAAGTCTGTATTAAGCACCACACGTGGCCTTTTGTGCTTAGGTCATTGTCCCTCATGGGCTGTGAAGAGGAAGGCAGTCTTGACTATTCCAAATTCTGCTCATGTGTCATTCAGGTCATCTCTTGTTTGATAACAGAATTTATTTTCAGTGTGGTGTAAGTTCTGACGGAAAACTCCTTCACAGGAATTAAACACTATCCTTTGACTCAAGTAGATAGAGCAGCTTCAATATCCCTTAGCCAAAACACCGTGCCAGTTGTGTGTGCTGCCCTCTGACCTACATTTGCTTCACAGATTTAGGCAGTGACCAGGAAAAATGCTGGATCTTGGAGAACAGTGACTTGATTCTGCAGGTGCCATGACAGTACCAGCATCTTACAACGTAACGCTAAGTGTTAAATACTGAAACAGTCTGAGTTCTACTACCTTTTTCAATAAAACCAGGGTTCTGCCGCTTAATAGGCATCATGTTTGTTCCTTATCCTGGTGGTTACTCTGCAGCCACTTTGCATCTTATTATAATGTCTTCAAATAAAACAAGGTTTAAGGATATTTGATACGTGCAGGAAGCTCAGGGAAGTCTTCAGGTAGCAAAGCATGATTGCGACAGATGGGGCAGGTACTTGAATGTTCCTTAAGCCATGTTCTAATGCACTGCAAGAATAAGATGATGTTGAGGAAACAAAGTCAGGTATAGAGTTCTGCTTTAGTACGTTAATAATTGTCACTAATTGGTAGGCTGTTTTCCAACATGTTCAATGTTACTGAAATTTGGAGTTAGAAACTTGTTCTCCGGTTCTGATGCTGTGCTGATCAAATTACATTTGCACTATTCTACAGTAAAAATAAGGCAGCAGTGTCCAACTCCCGGCCCACTGGCTGAATCCAGTGCTTTATTGTGCCTGGCACCTTGTTTCTACCCAGCAGCAGCGCCGAGCTCCTTGCCCCTGCGCTCCTGCCAACGCCAGGCACATGTGCAGCATGTGACGCACGTTAATGCTGCAGGAGCAGGAGAGCAGAAGGAGCTGAGAGTTTGACACCGCTGAAATAAGGCAATGGGAAAAGGTCACGGACAGAAGAATCAAGTTAAGCTAACATAGTTGTGGCTTTCTTACTACATGAAGTTACAGGCACAACTGCTGTCAGGTGGCACATGCAGGGTTTATAGTGAATTATCATTTTAGTTAAAAATCCAAACCTGGAAGTTTTGAGGCAGTTATATACCATATAGACAGCAAGTCGCAGTGTACAAAGGATGTAAAAGAAAAGGGTGTGTTGTACTGAAGGGTAAGGGGGGTTACTTGTAGAAAGTAGAACAGCAGCATAACTGATTAGAATTCATAAACATTTGAATCCAAGTGCTAGGAACAAAAATCCTTACTTCTCTGTGAAAATGATGCCCACATTTTAGTTCATACAAGTCTCTGCTTAGCTCATCGTGACATATTGTGCAAGGATCATTACCGGAGGCCTGTAAGTAAAATACTAAGTTATTTGAACAATTAAGTTATAGCAACAATTAATCAGCAAATTCCAGTAAGTTAATAATGTTACTAATTTTAACCAAATATATTTAAGCTTTTGTACATAAAATGAACCAGTCAATTATCTTTTCTAGCAATATTTTGATTATTTCATGTCTTTTAAGAAGTTCATGGCAACTTCACATTCATAGAAGCAGCAGAAAACTTACTCTATAGTCTGTTTTTTTCCATTTCGGTGTTGCTCCAACATTTCCCCAGGCCTGGGGATTTGGTTGGGAGGGATTTTTGCTTGAGGTGTTTTTAAGCTCAGGCCTTGCCTTAGGTAGGCTGGGTCCATTTTCTTCTGCAGGTACTTCCCGACTCTGAGTTCCAGTCTGCGCTGGTGAAGCAGAGGATACTGAGTTCACAGGTCTCCCTGGTGGAGTTGGTGCCTACACAGGTATTGGAAAAGAATTCTGAGCAAGTTCATACTCTGGAGCTTGACAGCAAAAGCAAGTTTGCATTCTTTTCTGGAGTGAGCTGCAGTTCCCTCTGTCAGAGACACGCAGTAGAAAAGGCAGCAAATGAATACACCACAGTACCTTGTTTTGCTGGTCCAGAATGAGTTCTGTCACCCTGCTCAGAACTTCATCTAAGCTCAAACCAGACAGTGTATTCCCATTTCTTCTTTGTGCGTCTTTTATGAAGCTGGTAAAGTCTGAACTGAAGGGGAAAAAAACCCAAGAGACATAGTTACTGACTGGCAATGCCATGGCTGTTACCAGCCCTGGAGAACACTGAGGCTTGTGTGTGTGATTCACAGCAGCAGAGCCTTGAAAAGAACGAATGCCAGTAGTACCTGCTTCCAGTGCCTCTGAATAAACTAGGATGTAAAAATTGTAAAAAAACCCCAAACAATACCATAACAGTAATACTTCTATTTGCCGGTGATTCTAATTGGAAAAAAAAATCAACACCTTAATCAAAACAGTAAGTTTTATTCCCTTAAGGAATGTGTCATTGAATGGGAAGGGAGGGGGGCAAAACAACCAATACTACTGTTCTGATGAAAGAGAAGCCATCTAAGAAGAAATCAGTTTTTGTACTTCATTGGATGTTCAGAACTTCTGTTCTCTGACATAACAGTAGAGACATTATAAAACATAGACTCATTTTGAGTTGGAAGGGACCTTAAAGCCCATCCAGTTCCAACCCCACACCTCCCACCAGACCAGGCTGCTCAAGGCCCCATCCAACCTGGCCTTGAACGCTTCCAGGGAGGGGGCATCCACAGCTTCCCTGGGCAAGCTGTGCCACTGCCTCACCACCCTCATACCTGCTGTAGTCTGGGAATATGCTCTGTAGATGCGCAATAATATTTTCAAATGCTTTTGGAAGCTTTCTGTTGTTTGGCATTCCAGAAGGCCCCAATTGTACAGCTGAGTCATCTTGGTGGTTCTGGTTTGGCTGGATATTCTGAGTGTTACTTCCAGAAATCCTGGATGGGCAATGTGCCAAAACTTTATCAGCATATGATGATTCCAGGAGTTTGGAGTGCATTTTCACTGGTCCACCACTTGCAGAATAAGACTTAGAACTTGCATGTGCTGGTTTAACTCCAGCCTGTGTATTAAACGAGGTGCGCGTTGGACCTTGATCTTTAGAACTTGAAAATGCAGGAAGTGTATTAGGATATGCAGATGAATACATGACAACGGCTGGATCACTGATGGGACGTCTGCCTGGTTTTGCCTAGAAAATACATAGATTTCACAGGAAAAACAGTGATTAAAATAAATTGTGCTGAACTTTTAAGCACTTGGAGCATGAACTATGACACGTGGTTTTGCTAAAGAACTGAAAGGTCTTCTCAATTTCTCTTAGTCTGCTTTACCTAGGTAAAAATATTGCACAAAGGTGCTCTTCGATACGTCCTGCACATGGAGAACCTGTTTGAAACAGTATTAAAAAGGACAGCAGCTTAACAAACTGTTCCTTTAACTTATTCTTGCTTTGCTAAAAAGAGGTGGCTGTTGGACAGCTGTAACTTATACAGAAGCACAGCTTGAAGTTGGTGGTAGAAACAGAACTGCTCTAAGTGTCATCAATTGGAAAATAGAAATTTCCTTGTGCTTTTAACAGATTATATAATCTATATATTATCCAGTGTAATTTTTTTAAACAGAAACATGTCAGCTGTAGTCATCATCTTGAAAAACTTTGAGCTGACAAGATCCAAGAAGACTTCTTTATTCAGTAATGACTCTCTTCCATAAATGGAAAGAACTTCTTTGCTTGTTTGACACCATGACCCATGTTATTTGTTTCAGAACCTGACTGCTGTAGGAAGGTTGCTTTCTAACACTCAGAACTGAAATTCTGTATTTCTCATAGTCAGATCTGCTGGTTCTTGTTCTGCGTTCATTAGTTTAACACTTTTTGAAACAATATTTTACCTTCTCTGTAAAAGTGTTTAGTTTATTAATGGAGCAAAAGGGGTTTGATCAAGTCTTTAATAGGCAAATGCTTAATGTAAATTAAAGTCCTCTCAAAGCAAAAGAATTGCAGATCTCTCTTCTAAAAGGCTGCTCCTGCATCAGTGCAGTAAAAATAGATATCAAATGCAGAACAAAAGCCTCAAAAGTCAGTCTTTCCCAACCTGTAAATTGATGGTAACCTAAGGGTGGAAATGAAATTATGTACGTATTCTCAAAAGTCCTGTGCCAATACTACTTCAGTAAAAAGGAGACACCAAGAAATAAGTGGGGAAGAAAAGGCATGCAGGAGAGTGTAATCGTAACCATTACCTATATAAGTCCAGAAAAACTGTAGTATCAATCAAGAATATACAGTGTTAGAACAGAGTCTTGAATATAAACTATATCAAAACCAAACAATATAAAAAAGTGACTTTCTGCAGATAATATATATTAAAAGGTTGAGTGGCATCTTCAGTTAATGCAGAGATTTCATCTCCATGTGCACTATTAATGAGTTTCACTTACTGAGTCAATAATCTCCCTTATTTTGAGAGATGACTGAACGCTTTATTCCCTTACTCCAAATAGTTCCAGACCCAGTGGTTTCTGAACGCTGTTTTTTTTCAGGACTGGGCCTCAGCCCTGTGCCCTGGTTTCATACCATCAGTGAAGGGCAGCACATAGGTTTTTTGCACCACTGCTATCTTGGCTTCAAGTACTTCATCACCATCACACATCTCCCCACCACCATGGTGACAAACAGCTGAAGGAGTAATGACCTATGCTGACTTTGTCCTTCCACCAGGAACAATTGCAGGGTTCAGAAGTAACAGACATGATCTGAGCAAAGCCATTGTGGAACTGCTGGCCCACGAGAAAATGGGTTATAGTAGTATTTATCTGGGATGTAGTCACTGCAGACGCATTTCCATAAATGGCCATACTCCACCTAACGGATAAGACTGGAAGCTGATTTTGGTATTAGTAATCAGTTACACATGTTGGTATAACAGGGCCTTGTCTCTGTGGGTGTTGGTGCTACAGGAAAGTCACAATATGCAAAAATATTGTCCCAGTTCAGGCAAAACATGAAGGACTTTAAAGTTAATTTTAAACAGCTCAAGCTTCTCAAAGGACTTGATAACGTGCTTTTCACTGGACTTCATCACGCTAACCTGCAGTCACCTTTTCCTTTTGAACATTACCCAGACACACGGACAGCCAGACTGCTTTGTATTCAAGGCTGTATATTCAGGTTTGTCACGTACACATCTGACAATGGGTAGCCACGCCAATGCAACCTGAGAGAACTCCTTAACAAACTGCTACCAAATGCAAGATACGTACGAAGATGCTGGGAGGAGGAGGAAGCTCCGCAGTTTCCATTTTAGTGAGACAGCTTCGAACACCGTTACTCACCGCCTGAATTTTTCCTTCATACTCAGCCTGCAGAAGGAAAACAAATAGTCCTCCGCATCAGCATTAACCAAAGCTCGCTCTTCATTTAAAATGGCATTAACACAACTGCCTCTTCACAAAACACCAAAGATACCAGGCCTTTCCAAATGGAGGCAACATAAATCTGTACTTAAGCACTGATGCTTGAAAGGGTCTGGGAACCCTTTCTAGTTCTTAAAACTCAGCCTACGCATTTTACACCTGTTTTTAAAGAAGTTGCATGGATTTCTAAAGTTCAAAAAATACCAAAAGAACCAAGAGACCAGACTTGTTAATGGGGGATCCAATTCTGAAGCACAGATTTTTCCCTTCATAAAATTGAAGACATTTGCTGTAATTTAACTGTACTTAAATAACCTGGGCTTAAAACCATATCTTTATTTTCTAGTTAAAAAAAAAAGGCAATTCAGTATTTGGAGGACAAGCTACTGGTGTTTTAACAAAGGAATGCAAAATGATTTAGGTTAAAGTTCAACTTAAAGCTTGTTAGGAGAAATTGAGGCTTACCTCTACTTTTTCCAGTTGTTTCTTTACATTTGAAATAAATATTTCCCAGGAATCAATCTGTGACTTCAAGGTAGGTGCTGCTGAAGCTGAGCTGCTGAAGTATTTAAGATTTTCAGTTGAATTCCAACATTCCCAATATTTTTGTTTAAGCCCAAAAACTACAACAGTTTCTTCCCCTACCAACTAAATCACAGTTAAAGACTTAAAGCAATTGAAAGTGTAAATCAGTTAAATTACTGGTACAGTCTTGTAAGCAGACTCCTCAAATCTAAATTAGTATCTTGCAGCAACATGAAGACAGGGAAAGGAAAGGTGATGTCAGTTTTAAAAAAGGTAATAGCAATGGCTAAATTAAGGCAGAAAACAATGATGTTGCATGCCCAGGAGATTTGGTTGCACTCTTTTCTATTTACATTGTAGCCCTTCCTCAGCCATACTCTGCAGGAGTAACTGGAACATTCCCAGTAGCCTGATCTTCTCCAGCTGAGAAAGAAGACGACAAGAAACTTGCCCCTGCTAAAGTATTGTGTGTATCCTGGTAGTTTAAGACTAAGAAGAAATTCAGCTTCAGGAAAGCTGCATTAAACTATTATGTTTCTATGCACCTTTCAGTCTAGCGCCCCCTTGTGAGCAAAACTGACTTGTCCAGTTAAATGATCGCGATTAAACAATTCAGGAGTTACTTCGTGTTCAGCAACAAGCAGTACTGAAACTTGTGGTGTAAACTCTTCCATACCTGCTCAATGACCTCAGCATCTTGAGATTTGCTTCTGCATTGGCAGCTATGCCTTTAAGCTTGCACACTTCAGTTTCCTTCCAGTTTTTGAGTACCGATATCTGAAACAAAACATAACTGTGTAAAAAAAATTGCAGTAAAAGCAGTGCCACAGCTCAAGGGATAAAAACTCAAAATAGATTTTAATAAGCATCCGAAACAATCGTTTGAGGATGTAGAGTACAACACATGGACAGTTCTTACAGTGTCAATTGCAAGTGGGATTAAAACCCTGGTAAGCCTTCACGAGGCCACACTCACTTCAACTGACTGCAGAAAGCTTCCTTAACTGTTTGTTTGCAACTTATATTGTACATATATATACACACACACATAAACACACATACTTCAAGTGATTAAGGCAGCTTTTTACATACTGCATGGTTGAAGACTAATGTGCACCAATCTAATCTTTCTATAAAATCCTACAGATAAGATAGCCTTAAAGCCCTTCTTACTAAGGGAGAATTGTTCATGATATTCAAAGCATTTCCAGTACAGAAAATACTGTTTCTGGGTATTTATCAGTACTCCCCTCCTTTCAGTGAAACAAAGGCAGTTGCTGCATTCTGATTTCACCTGATACAGAAGTAGCTATATATTAACCATGACAGTTTTAACAAGGAACTTTTTATGTTCCTGTGGTTAATTCTTACTAATGGAATCTGTTCATAACAAGGATAATTATGAAACGGAATTACTACTTGAACTTTGTTTGGGGCCATACTGTATCCCCCGAATTCTGTGCACTTTTAATATTGGTCAACACTAATAATGTGCCTTGACAATCTACAAAGTTTTGTACGATAACATCATGAACAGCACTAGTCAATATTTGATTAACACTTTTGATATCTGTTTATGAGAACTTTTAGATGCTATTTAAAAAGCCAATTGTTAGGTAAGACTTCACCAGTCACCTTCCCCACCTACTGTCAGTGCAAATGATCCAAGCTCTAGCAAAACTGTATTAAGACTTTTTGTTTGTACCTCTGCTTTAACAGCTCTGTTCACATACTCTTGGCAATCATCTTGACTCTTTTGTATAAGCTCTTCCAATTTTACTTTCTCATTAGCAAGTTTATTACTGGGAAATAAAAAGAGGTTACATGTTTGAGTGACATTTACAACAGAGTGGTATTTAAAATTTATGGCACTTTAGAGGTTTCCTACAGCTATTGCTTCTCTCCATCAGAACCACACGTCTCCATTTGCACTACATAGCTTTGCCTTCAGGTACAGCACCATGCTCACAGAGCCATTCCGCTGGCTCCACAGACACAGACTTGGGATTTCTTAACCACATTTCACTGTGACCTCTAAAATGTTTATAGAAGTTTGACTACTGCAGTCATGCAGTATTACTATTCTGAGCCTGCTCACATGCATAAAGAATGTATCTGTAAACAAAACCTTGACTTTATACTATGCACAAATGTGTAACTTCTAGAAAAACGTTTAGATAACCTTATATACATTTAGGACCATAAGTGTGTGAAGATCCAAACCTACATAAAACAGTTCAGTATATCCATGCCACACCCAGCTTTCAATATGTATTCTAGAACACAGTATCGTATAATCAAGGGAAATGTATGAGAGAGCATTTTGAAGGCCCCAATTTTTCACTATTCTAAATATCTAGAAGAAAATAATATTTACTTATGATATGGTCAAGTAAACTGAGAATAAGAGATATTCATTAAAGCGCTTATTTTTCCTCAGCCTTCACCCAGAATGAAGCAGAAAACTCAGAAGAAAAACGAAAATATTGCTGAAAGGTACAAGAGTTTTACCTGGTCTCGAGAAATGTATTTAAATATACGTTATACTGCTTTTCCTTCTCATCAATGGTCTTCGAATACCTAGAGCAATCAAACATTTCTTAAGCATGTTCTGAAAATTATTCACAAGCAAATACATGACAGGTTCCTCTATTACCATACACAAATACACAGCAGTACCAATCTGTAGGTTTTCTATGCTGTTTAATACCATTAGTGATTTAAATGTATTTCTAATTACGCAGTAACTAATATAAAAGCAGGCCAGTGTTTTTTCAAGAGTGATTTGGCCCAAACTACTCAGACTAAAGACAATACAACAGCATTCAAGGATAGAAGTCTTTTCAGGTCTGTAAACTGAGAAAGCATTAAAAATACAGCAGGAATTGTCAAATCTGATTAAAAAAATATTGCTAATTCAGTCAGTCCGTTTCATCAGTTACATAGAAGCTATTTTAAATGCCTACCTATAACTTGCATAAAACCAAAATACAAAAGCAGACATGTACATATTTCAGTCTATTACTGTGCTAAAACACCTAGCTGGTTGCACAGCCAATGATTGTGTTACTTGAAGACTTCCAAAGCATTTAGAATGTTTTGGGAAAAGCCTCTGATAATACTTCATCAAATGACACACAATTTATTTTTCAGTACATCAGTGACATGAACTCACAGATACCTGTTGTCTACAGTAAAAGCTGTCTGCAGTTGATTCTTGCTCCTGCACAGCCAGGAGAGCTCATTGCCAGAACAGCTGTGTTTGCTGCACACAGGGTCACGATAGGATTCATACTTTGATATAAATTAATTATGTTGCATGGAAGGCCCTGCGGGTTTATGTTTTATGATGGAGTCTAGGGGAAAAAAAACCAAACACCCAGTTTTGTGGTTCTTGCAGTTTTACTTGAATCTGAGAAATGAGTGACGAGAAAAAAAAAACCTGCAATCCTTGGATGACCCTCAGACAGGCTGTGTGGCAGAACTGACAAAAAAACAGTAAGAAAGACAGAGGCAGATGGGAGTTCAGTTGGGTTGACTGTACAATGGAAGAAGAATGAAAATGAAAATTTAAAGCTAATCGTAATGCAGTAGAGGAGCACGCTGAGAAAGCAATGGTAAACCATGAAGAACAGCGAAAAAGTAGTACAGATCTAAAGGATTCTGGGAAATGTGGGAATTTCTTAAAATAGTGAAGCAGTAGTATTTATTAATTAGGTTAAATAACATTGTATGTAGAGCCAAGAATTGCGTTTAACTCGCTTAAGGATGACATAATCAGGGCAACAAATTTGAGTTTTCTCTCTGCATACATGATGGAATCAGTAGGTACTGAAACTTACCATATTCTATCAGAAATAGTTGTACTTACTGCTGCTTTAAAAAAGAAATCAAGCAAAGGGAAAGTTATGTAAATCTGTATATAAAATTAGTACCTATCATTTGTATCTGTGTGCTTTTTAGCTGTGCTCCTCAGTGCTTTTAAGTTCTCTTGATTTTCTTTTTTCTCTTGTTGCCATTTTTTCACTTTTATTTCTAAGTCTTGATGAAGCCAATCCAGTTCATTCTTTGATACCTAAAAGCAGAAAATAAGAAAATTTTATTTCTGAAAATACTATTTTATTCAAGTGAAAGTTAAAGGACACTGCTGACAGTTATGATCAAAAGCTAAGTCAGTGAAAATTACAGCAGCAGTGTTTTACTAGTATTTAATTTAGTTACTTCAGGTGTTTAATGTGGGCAATAAATGCTTTCCTGCAGTGATCTGCACACCTCATTTACATTACTTCAGAATACTTGCACCCCTGTTTTGCAGTCAGCTAAGAGAAGAAATCCAGTTCCAAAGTCACATACAAATATATACTGAAACCCAAAATACAGCTCAAAATCAGAACTGATACTGTTAATGCAGTACTAACAAGTGGGAAACTACAAATCATAGCAGAGCATAACAACAGTGACATTATGGCTGCCACAGCTGTTTAGAAAACCAAAGTAGCATCAATGAATCACTGAGAAATATTTAAAAGCATATTTTTAAAAAGTGCTTACAGTGCCTATGGACAAGTTCACCCACCCTGCACACAGCCATGCTGTCAGCTCAAAACTTCTTGAGCTTACATTTTTACCAAAACATTCACACAGAAAACCAGATGTGACTCTCCCATCATCCCTCATACAAAAGTTTGCCAGGCTACTTGCAGCCAATGGTGAAGCTGGAATGCAGGGGCTCCCAGGCTGCTGTATGAGTTTACTCCAACACATCATTGAAAAGAAAAAAAAAAACCACAAAAAACCATTAAACAGATCAAATGACAGGCCTCGACTTCCTAAAGTTTAAAGAGAGGGCCATTGGGAGAGACTGTTTTTTGTTTCACATGAACTATTATTATTTTTAATAGAAAAGTTCCTTTTCACGCAGACCAGGGGTGTCAAACTCAGGGCCCATGGGCCAAATCCAGCCCTCCACCTTCTTTTATCCAGCCCAGCACCTTGTTCCTACCGGCAGCAGCGCCGAGCTCCTTGCCCCTGTGCTCCTGCCAGCGCTGGTCACGTGTGCAGCGTGTGACGCACGTTACGCTGCAGGAGAACGGTGGGAGCTGTGAGTTTGACAGCCCTTGATGTAAACAAATGGGTAGCCCATAGCATCTACAGCTTTAACTATAAAGTTAATCCAAGGTGGTAACAGGCTGACAGTATTGTTTGAGGAGCGCTCATCTTGCTCCCAGGTATTTTCAAGGAAATCAAGTCTTTTGGCAAACCAAACAAATCAAGAAGGGAAGAGTCAGCAGTGCAGTGCTTTCTTGTTCTCCTGTTGAATGGAAACCCACAGCTATCCACTAGATGGAGGCAACCAATATCCTATGTGTTTAAGTGTGTTAGAAGGAAGATGACACACAAAGATTGTGAGATTTGCTGAGTTTAAACTTCACAGCAATGAGGGCTACTGGTCAAATTTCAAAAATACTGTTGATGAGTTATACTCTATCTTGTGAGCCACCACAGTTTGTCCCGCTGTTGCATGGATAAAAACATTACCTCAGTCTCTTCAACACTTCTCTTCACGAGCTCTTTTAAAGCACTGATTTCCTCCGAGCTTCGGCTTTGTAACTGTTCATATTTTTCCTGTGCTTCTTTAAGTTGTTCCTGTAATACTTGGTGCTCTTTTTCCATGCGTAGAATATCACCCTTAAAATAAATCAGTTATAAAATCCAATCTATTATCTATTACCACAAGGCAGCAAGCATTCATGACGCCTTAAGGGAACAGTCTGCTGTCAGCTGAGATTCAAAATCCTAAGTATAAGTGGGGTGGGGTATTTTTTGTTTGTTGCTTGTTCTGGGAGCGGAAATTGAAGAGAAATTTCTGTAACAGTTTCGATCCAGCTCAGGAAATGTACATTGGTATCTTAACTATGAATGGAAAACACCGAGTTCAAAGGCTACGTTTTCTCATTTTTTCTCTTTGTATAGACATAAGAATTCCATCAACCTCAGTCTGAACTGCCTACATGTCCAAATGGTGTATTTAAATCAAACTTCAAGATTTTTGGAGAGGAAATATTAAATTTCCCTAAAACATACTCCAACATTGGAAGAGCTACAGAACAAAGCTCCAAAACATACTTGTTGTGGGCCTACATGAAGTCTCCAAGAACATCATCACAGAATTCAGCCCAACACAAAGGGAGAGAATCAAAAATACCAATTAAAAAACCAAACCACAAGCCTCTCACACACCATCAAACAAACCAAAATACAAAAAATATCTGTTAAATATCTGTCATTTTCAGAAAAAATTTCACTAAATTTTTGGGCATTCCTTTAACCTTCTTCATGAGAAATATAAACAAATATGCAGGTAACTTACTTGTTGTATTTCAAATGGATGAAAAGGCAAGGTATTAGTTTCCCTATCAGCTACCTCATGATTTACCTAGAACACAAAGAATCATGAGTTGATTGAAAAGCTTTGCAGTTTACACATGCAACTTGCAGGTCAGCTCTAGTTTGCAGCTTTTGTACCTAACCTGAAATTTTACAAATCCAACTACATTATGAAGTAGGTCTATATACAATGTAAAATGAAATTATGCAAGTGTTGCTGAAATGGAGTTCAATCTTTAATGAAAGCACATTTTTTTTAACATGATCTTTCCATAGTTTAATTGATCATGAAGCACTTATATTAAGAACAGTTCTCAGAGTCTTTAAACACAGCTGTGCTCTAAATGTCTGACAACTTATGACTTGCAAAAAGAAGTGTCTTACAGCTCATCAAGGAGCTGTGCTTTGTGCCTCCACCTAAACTCAAGATCTGCTACATAAATGCCTCTACTTGGAAAGGACTTGACTCAAGGACCTTCAGAGTCCCTGCTTGTTTTCCTCCAACACCACCCATCAAGGACTTACTGAAGGAACTGAAATTTAAAATTCTGATCATGCAACATCTTAAAGATCCAGTTTATGATGTCATTCTAATAGGCTATTAAAACTCATAGTTCCAATGTTAAATGTTTTGCTCTACCACACTTTTGCAAACAAACCTATCTGTTGCCTAGGACTTTCTTCATCTCTACTAACCAGAATTCACTAAATTAAAAACTGTTGTCTCTTCTGGTACCCCTTTGTTGAATGTGTTCAAAAACCAAACAGAAATCCATGTTTAAAAGCTCAGTCAGCCAAGTAACAACACTCATCTGCCAAGACTGATGGGAAACTAACTTTCAGCAACTGCTCAGGAAAGATTTAGAAAGCGATAATAAAAAGACAACTATTTATCTTACAGCTATAAACAGCTATCCCTCCCCTTTAATGACAAGAAACAAATGAAGATGAGGAACTCCTCTCCAGCAGTCCCTCTAGCAATGTTGGACAGTTTCTCATAATGGATGTGTGAAACTGCCACATCATAACTCTGAAAACTCTGCATCTTAATCCAAAACGTTTTCCAAAATGTAATCCAAAACAAATGTGGATGTGACCATTGTTTCTGTCTGTCACTTGAAGTATGTTTTCGTAAGTGGTGTATGCTGATCTAACTCTGGGGTACCACTAAACAGTGAACGTTCCAGCCTCTCTTCTGCTCACTTGCTCCTGTCCCTTTTTTTCAAGGTGTTCAGCAACGCTTTCTCGGCCTGTAGGGACAAACGTTTCATATTTTTTTTTAATTTCAGGTGGTAAGAGGAAACGTGAGGGAGCTTGCCCCTGAACTCACCCTCCACCTCAGCTGCCACTGTAAGACCAGGAGGGAAGCATCAGCCAGCAATTGTTGGAATGTTCAAACAATCTAAGTCCTCAAATAACATGAAAATTAAAACAAATCACTGAACTAATTACAAAAAGAATGATGACAGAGAAGGACTTTCCTTAGCCTCTACAGCAAAGTAAACTGATGTGCACCAGTTTCCTACTTTGATCTTGGATTAAAAGATATGCAAAAATTTCAGTGACCACCTCTTTAAAGAACTGCAAATGAAAAACAAGAGTAAGTGTAGAAAGCATCAGCAACTGAAACTGCAAGTTCAAAGGAACTTCCCAGTTCAGATAAACACTTCAGTATCTTCCAAGTAGTGGCCACTAATTCACAAAATAAGTCCTAGAGAATGCTAAACACTGCTTTCAGGATCCTTTACATTTGGGTGGCTGTAAATATTACTTGAATCTTTGCTCTTGAAAAACTATACATCATTTGGCCCTTTGGGAGGTCATAAAGAAACCATTCAAAAAGGAGTTCCACTTCGCAGTGCTCAACACTGTCATTTATCACTTACAAGCTCCCAATTAACTGCTCCATTTTAATTTCTTACCTGAACAGCTGTCATCCTTGTATGAGGATTGGTTTTCATTAGAGGTATACCTCTGCTTTCTTTTTCAGTCTTAGTAACCTGGATACCACGTGCAGCTTCATTCGTGCTATTTTCAACAGCAAAATTTTCTTCATAAACTCTGTTACCAGAATTCTCCCCTTGGCACTGAAGGTCTTCACATGTTTGTATTTCAGTAGGTGTAAAACTGCTTACAAAGTATTTTCTGTTTGAAATTGCTGATCCATCATTATCCTGATAAGCTACACGATCAGCATAAATATAGCGAGGTTGCCCGGAGACATTTGACATGAGAGGCACTTGAGAAGGCACTGGCACTATTTGTTCATATTGATAACCCCAGGAAGTCTGAGGCAAAAACATACCATTTAGTAAAATGTCTGAAAATGACGGCTGATTTTCTATGGTATCAATATTCTGACTGTACAAAGAACGCACCAATTTACATGCAGTAGGAAAAGACCAGGGCAAATATTGTGGAGTCTCAAAACTTGCTACTGTTAAGTCAGTAGATGTTGATACATGGGGTCGCTTAGGATAAGACAAAGGTTTGAATTCCTTAGCAGCTGGATTTAACTGTAGTTTGTTCTGGGAAGAATCTTCTTGCACACCACAGACTGTATCACATTCTTCTTCATTATCTCCAGTCTCATTTCTGTTTGTACTTTCTTTAATAAGAACTTCATGCTTTCTTAAGCCAACAAGATTATCCACCATAATGAAACGAAAGGATTTCAGAAGAAAACACTGGAGACCACCTTCATCTTCTACAATCTTTTGAACTTCTTCAGGGAAATGTTCATATTCCCCAATTAGTAATTTATTATTAATTTCCATAGGGCCATGTTCTTCTAAGATTTGAGAGAAATATCTTAAAGAAAAAAAGAATTGTCAACTTTTTTTACGTAATTCTAAAATCTTATTTCACATGTTATCTTTTCACAATAATAGTTAAAAAGCAAAGAACCTCTAAAACTCCTGAAGAACGGGAGATGGTGTTCTAGACAAGCATAAAAAAAATGTAAGCAATACTTTTGCTTGTCCATATCTTTGTGAAAACATGCAACTATTTCAAAGCATTAGTACATACCTTTGTGTAGATACCTCCATATACTGGACCATCAGGACTCAAATTCTGGACTTACTATCATGTTAAAAAATTATGAAATAATATTAAAATCTTCAAACTGCTAAGCACAGAAGTGTTTACATACTCGTATAAGCTTTCACAGGTTTGATCTGGGTAATTATCCAAGTGTCTTCGATAAATATTACTATTTGAAATGTCATAAAGAGCTTCAAATTCTTCTAGTTGCCCCCGAAGATATTCTGGGATTACAAATGGCTCATCAGAATTTGTAAAATCTCTGTAGCATTGGGAAAAAGAAAAAGAGAGAAAGAGAGAAGAAAGAAATAAATAGTGCATATGAACAATAATTCTTGTCTCTGAAAATAATTGTGATTTTCACACATACCAAAAAAAAGATTCTGTACGGTCACTACATGCTGCTAAAATATACCCCAATAGCAAACATTTTTCTAACAAGCAGAATAAACACTAACTTCTAAATACTTAACTGCTAAGCTTATTAACTGTCCTGTCACTAGCTAGTAATAATAAGGCCTAGCTCTTGCCTAACAGCTTTCACACCTGTAACCAAAAGCAAAACCAGGCTCAGAATATAAGAGTTTGACTCCTGATTAACACACAAATTCTGATCAATGCACTTCTCATGACCTCAATTCAACATCACAACCTGCATAATATGGCATGGATGGCAAAGTTCAGTTGTGACTGAAAGAGTATTTGCAAATTTCTTGCTACGTTAAAATGGAAGAAAAAGCAACTAAGATCTTACTTGAAAGAATAGCTTTTGCCCTAGAAGATGTATTGGGCTGCAACCACGCAACCATTTGTTTACTTGTCCCAGAAGCAAAAAAGTAATGTCTCTCTACAAGCTCACATTAAACACACTTAGACGTCAACCCAGACTTAGGTTTTCTAAGACTCTGTCTTCTCCAATACCAGCAAAGCACTCTGAAGTTTGAGCAATGAAAGCAAAGATTGAACTTACAAAGTATTTTCTTCTATAAATATATCATCTTCTTCTCGTGGTGCTGTACTAATTCCACTGGACAATACTAGAATAGGCTAATTCAGAACAGATTATTAATATTTTTTTTCACAAAAGCAGATGCAAAATGATCCACTGTAAGGACTACAAGTAACTTATTTACAGCAAACCTTGTTCTGTTATCACATTCAGATGTCGTATTAAGTTAGTTACAATACAATTTTTAAGTATAATTATCAGTACTAAGCCATATTGAGAATGCTCTTAGTTTTAAATTAATAACTTTTTCTTCACAACTTACTTTGGAAAAACCAATTGGGATATTCAGCCCAACTTCCTCCCTTTTTTACGATTTTAATCAAAATCCTAGATGTACCTTATAGAAATCCAAGCCATAAAAAGAAAAACATGGCTGATCAGAAAGGGAAAAAAAAAAAATCTTAGGTTTACTCTTTAATTTCTAGTAGAATTATAAAATGGTGGGGGCATAGAAGTTTGTATCTGAAGCTTTCAATACAGCAAAATCCTAAAAAAGCAGGATAAAACACACTATCTTTCAAGTAGGATATTATTCCTAGCAAAATCTACAAACTTCTGAACAGCTAGTAATATTTTTCTGAGCAATAAATGGAACACTTACATCTTCAGTTACTGATATGCCCATAAAAATTACCAGAAAAAGATGCTGAAGATATAACTTCAGATCTATTTCATGAGGCGTAAGGACACATTTTTCTTTCTCAAAATGAGTGGTAATGTGTCTTTCTCCAAATTTGCTATTTGTCAGTTCAAAAGGAACCAGAATATTAAGTATTAATTACATAGTGCAGTCAGTGTACCGTATTCACAGCTGGGTTTTTTTAGATTTTCCCATATGGGAAATTAAGATCAAAACAGTCATTCGGAATGAAAACACTGGATAGACACTGGTATCCAGTCAGAACCAAGGTTATCAATAAATAACTTTCAAGTTTAGAAATACCTCTTATATTAACAAAACAAAACTGTATTAATTGAGTCTTAACAGCATTATTTTACTTCAGGTAAAACTACTTCAAGAAGTACTTTTCACAAGGTATTTAAGAAAACAGCCTGTATACATCTGAGTGCTAGCAATTCTACAAAATCTGTTTGTAGTAAGCAGGTGAAAAGTTACCCACCCTTGAGTCTTTTGAGTTCTTCTTCCTGTTTTTGTTTTTAACTTTGATACCATTAGTCTGAAACAGACAAAAATAAAGTCACTGTTTTTTGAATTAGAATAAAAATACGACGCATCAAAATTTTCATTCTGCTTTGCCCAGCAAGATTTACAAGGTTACACATGCCATTTCCCCCCTCTTCACTCCATCCCCAGTTGGAAAACACAAAAAGAAACAGAGCTTTGCAAGTCTTGATCCATTTTGTTCCTTTCCATCATTTTCCTCTTTAAATGTGTACAACACTGATTTTAAAAAAACACTACTTAAAGCTGAAAATGCATATTTAAGTAGCTGTGACATTCCACAGAATGAAGTTTTGTTTGAAGAACAAGAAGAAAACAGAACTGTCAAATGTTGTAATCACTTCAATTTTCCATTACGCAATGATGAAGGAACTAAAACACATCTTCACTTTTTACTAGGACTGTGAATACAGGTTGGCATAACTCTACTAGACGTAGCAGTAACAGTTTATTTTAGGACATAAGTAACACTGAAATAGAAGCAGTTTTATTGAAATGGCCTTAATTTCATTCTTGGATTTCTAATTCATAAAACGAAAAAGCAAAGGATTTCACATCTGAAATTGTATATTAATTAATTAACTCTAAAGATTTATTCTGTATCAAAAGCAAATCCTGGTTTTGTACAGATAAATTTATCCGCAGGCTAGAAAAATTTTAAATGAGTGCCTCAAACATAATTAACTGAAATACAAATGTACTTCTACCAATTAGAATGGATTTTAATTAAGATATCATCAAAAAGTGATTCAGAATGATGTAGAGTTTAAGATTTATGGGTTGAAAGTGAAAAGCATCTATAAATTATAATGTACAAATACAAAATACGGCCAACTCACTTGAAATTTACTTTGCTTTTAGCAGAACAAAAATCAAATTCCTAGCCTTACAGTTTAATGACATCAGAAGCTGGGATATGCTACCTTCTCGTTTTTTGCTTCGGATTGCAAAATAAACAGTACAATTAGTGTCCAAAATTATGCAGATTAAAGTTAAGTGCACGCAAGGAAGAACCATGCCTCAAGTTCAGTAGTCATGATAAATATGCAGATATGGCGAAGAGTAAGAGTCTGTTTGTAAATTGAGCATGCTTGTTTTTTTTTTAATTCCCCAACCATACTTTTAGAGAGACTTTTTTTAAAGTTAACACTAAACTGCTGTTATCAAGTAATATGTAAATGCTATTCACGTGCAGCTTATTTGCCTTATTTTCCTTATCCAAACGAGGTGATACAGCACATCACTGTGCCCTCATCTGCTTTCACTACAACTTCCTCATCTGCACAGAATCATAGAATGGTTTGAGTTAGAAGAGACCTTAAAGCCCATCCAGTTCCAACCCCTCTGCCGTGGGCAGGGACACCTCTCACGAAACCAGGCTGCTCAAGGCCCCATCCAACCTGCATCCTTGAAATGCTAATAATCTAAAAGGTATCTTGTTGATTTGTACGTTAACTAAAGAGAAAACCCAACAAGTATTTTACTGACAGAAGTTTAGGAAAAATGGTACATGAACTTCAAATGCTTTAAGAAAAGGTGGGTAAGGGGTGGGGGATAAAACAAGAGTAAATCTTTAATCAGGCCTTAAGGATGATGATATAAAATAAATCAAGAGGATGCACATCTCTGTTTGCTTTTGCATACCTTTAAGACACTAACAATTGTTTCTGAGCTTATATTAAACAGGCAGTAGGTTGACTTACCAATATATTTTCATTTCCTCGCTTCTTTAATATAATGGTAGGGTCATCTATTGAAAGGATAACAAAGTCACATTACAAAAGGGAAATAGTAATATTTTATGTAACTTTTAATTGTGAGCTACAAAAGTGTAGTAATTATTTCTGTAATCCTTTCTCACAGTTCTGCATCTCACAGTTGCAGAACCTTTATGCTTAAACTGAAAGGTAAATACTTATTTTGGTTGGACATCATATGTGCATAAAGGTAAACTCACGTGCGGGTTGTGGCACATGTAACGAAACAGCAGAATGTAACCTCCAAAGGGGTGTCTTGCCTTTTGAGGCCATATTGCCTTTCAAGCATTAAATGCAGAAGATCCTATATAATGAGGGAGGTAGCAGTTTGCTGTGGTTTCAGCCTTTTATAAAGCCCGTCAAACGTGGTGTGAAAACAGACAAAACACAATGCTTGCAAGAATGATAACCTTTGCATATTTACCCATTTTATCAAAGAATTCATCTAAAGCTTGATGAAGACATGGAAAATATTCTCTGTTGTCTTCTAACAGCCATATAAAACAACGGGTTTTCTCTAGGGGTGGTTTTAAGAAATAATCATGAATCCCTTTGTCTTCAGAACTAGTTGTCACATAGTCAAATTTACTACCATACTTCTCATTCCAGAGTGTGGTTAAAATAGATAGGTCAAGCTCTTTTAAAAGTTGTTCATATTGAAGGACAAAGTTCTTTGTAGCTGCCAGACCTAAAACAGATGAAAAAAAAAAAAAATCTACATTTAATTCCGGCTTCAGACTTTTAGTGCTTACAGTGTGATATCCTCATTAAAAAGGAACAGTTTGTTCTAGAAATTAAATATACAGTAGCAGAAACAGATTATGCAAGCCGTCTCATATCTTGAAATATAACAAAAATTATAAATGGAGTTTACGTCAATTTTGCTCTTAGTCAACACCAAATTATAATTTGTATAATGAACCCATAAAAATTCCTTAAAGGACATGGATACAAAATTAACAACCGAAATCTCATCCAAGGTTTTGGTATCTTAAGTCCATTTTGCCTGCAAAACCAAACTTCTGCCTTCACCCAATTCTAAACTCAATAGGAAACTACACCGCAAGGTAATACTACCAAAGAGCACCAAGTTAAATTACTTCCAAGTTACACAGTCAGCTAAACTTCTATGACAAAACCCCCACCATGACTTACTTTCCTGAAACAAATTATTTACACAAATACTATCATGTAAGCCTTTTCTGGAATTCAAAGACATTAAAAAAATAAGTCTGTCCAATTTTCTCTTTCCCACAGTAGAAAGCCCTGCCCACATTAGAATGCTTTACTTGTATAGACAAGAGGTTGTTGTGTTACCAATGGTCATGGTTTTCTTCTCTAGAAATCCTAGCTAAGGATCAAGCAAATGCAAACGAGTAAAGCTTTACTTCACCACATAAAGTTAAAAAAGCAAGACTGGAAAACAGGGAGGTTATCCTTTCTTCTGCAAACTGAACAATTATGACAGGTTAAGGTCTTCTATTACATAAACACGTAGCCTACCCAAGCTGTTAAGATGTTTCAGCCACTTGCGTAACTTGGGATCCACTTCTTCCAGCTCACTCAGCACATAGATAAAACCCCTTGTTTTTACTCTGTTTTTTTCCTGATTTAAGTGGCTGATGAGCTGCTCCATCACTTCATGTGACACGCTACTAGTTTGGGAATATGACGTGTAATCCTCCTCACTGATAACAAACCATGAAAGCAATTTCTTTAATAGTTTGGAAGCATCACAAACAGCTGTTTTTATTTGCTCAGCATTTCGGCTGATATGCTGCAAGACTCGATCACCAGCATAGAAGTCTGGAACATAACCTATAAAGGGATTTAAACAAACAAACAAAACAAAGTTCCATCTCTATTTACCACAACTAAACCCACCAATTCTAAAGTTCAGATAATTTAGACTAAGTGGTGTTTTTAATTATTTGCTTTACTGCAACACTGAAAATTACAGAGTGCATATTAACTTTCTCCTTAAGTCTCAGCATTATGAATTTGACACAATATTGTTTTAAAACAGTTTACACAAAAAAACAATCTTGAGCACCTTAAGTAGATTTTCAGAAAGAAAATAAATGTTACCTGCCAGTACTAGCAGCTTCAAGCAATTGTGTATACAGATTTACCTGTGTGGGCTGCATGCCAGCCCTGATGCAGAGACAGAACTCCCCCAAGCATCAGTTCTCAGAGCAAAGGCACTCTTTTGATTGCCTGAGCACACACCTAGTAGCAAGTCTTCGCCCTCTCCCTGCCACTGGTTCTTTGTAGAATAAGAGTGAAAAATATTATTGGCTCCTACCAGCCTTCACCCTTCATTATTCTTCAAAATAATTTTTAGAATTATTCTTCAATTATTCTTCAAAATAGTTTTAGAATGCCACTCTTAGAGCTTAACTGACAGTAACTATACTCAAAAGATGTAGATTTGAAAAGAATGGTTTCAAACCAAAGCCCTATATATTACACTCACAATAATTAAGCACTGAAACACAAACCGTTCCAAGTATCCTAACAGACTCAATGAACTCCACAGGTATAAGCCATGCCTGAGTTTATCTTGCAGGAGTCTGCATTAAAAACCTCTGCATCTTACAGATATGCATATAACGAAGTGCTCCTTTCATTTGCACTCCTCTCCAATTTACAAGTAGATTCGTTCTTATTTAAAGGTAGCTATGACTGCTAATAAAACAAAACAAAAAATCCTTTGTGCTCTAGCTCTCCCCTAAAATAGGCCTCTCAACTTCTGACACTAACAAGCTGAAGTATTTTATTTTCCCCAATCCTCTGAAATATACTTTTCAAGACACCATGGTTTCTGCAATAAGGATATTATTTGTTCTTTATCTGAAATGCAGTTGGGTTTTTTTTTTCCTTTCTATAGCAGTGTCCTAAACTTGTTAGGCATAAAGCTTTTTCTGAAACCATTTTTAAATAAATTGACTTGGAATTTGAGCCTTTGCCCTCTTCAGGCTGCTTCTTCATGAACCGATGAAGCAAAAATAAAGTTTTTCCACAAGGAACTTACCCATACACTGACACCTTACAGTTATTTAGAAATTTAAAAAAGAACTGATATAGAAATAACCTTAAGTAAAAATAGAAGTCTCGTCTTTAAGAGGGAGATTATGTTAAATAACAGTATTCTGCTATAATTTGGCTTAGGACATTCAGAATGCTAATTATGTTACCGTGTGATAACTTAGATCAATAATATATACTTCCACATACCACTGTGATCACTGTATTGAGATGGCTCATTTCCCATCTGGTTTTCTTCTGTTTTCTTCTTAGCAGAATTCTGTGCCTCTTCTCGTGCACGTTTTCTACGTATTTTTTTTTCTTGTTTCATTTCTAATTTCCTAAGACTGAAAAAAAGCAATTAAGCAGTGAGCTTAATGTTAGTTAAGTTGCCAAAAAAGTTACACACATCTCAGTTACTTTTCACGTCTTAAAATAGCTATAAGCTCCATTCTACCACAATATACCATGTTTTCATTTAGAAGCTAAGAGAACAAAATTTCAGAAGTTTCATAATATTAAGCATGTAACAATACACTGAACGTGCAGTAAATTTACTCCCATTAAAGATGCCTGAATTAGCATTAAGTTAAATTCTATCAGATTTTTTACTTAATTCATAACTCAGCATTTTGAATGCAATATTAACATTTGATTTCCTTAACTTTTAAAAATCAATTCTGTTTATCCTTTCAGCATGATTCCTCATTATTTATAACCTTACTTGACCAAAAAATGTAAACTCAATTATGCCCAAGGTAGGAGCATCAACTGCTGAAGTAGAATCATTATTTTTATTTACACTTTCCAAACATTCACACAAAGTTGATTTGATAGTAAATTCTGTAGAACAGTGGTGTTGAACTTATGCCATGCAGCCACATCTCTCCCCTGCAGCTAAAAATCTTGCTGAGTTCCTTCTCTCTAGCAAGGGGAAGGAATAGGATGATGCTTGCAATCTCAGACTGAAAACAAAGGTAGTGTTCTATTATAGATACATGTGCAGTGAAAGTAGATTGTAATTAAGATACTCAATTTGTTATGAATAATAACAAATAACAAATGAAATACTAAAATAATGTGTAAGTATCTTAGCACAAGACAAAGACATGCATGGAGAACAAAAGTAAAGAAACAGTCCTCAAGTTCTGCACACAGCCTCCAAATCACACTTTCTCCAAACAACATGTTGCTTCTCTGCCCACAGATTTCAAAATTAAATTATGTTTCAGGTGTACCGACTTAAAGATGGCTGCAGCAATCTACATTAAAAAACACTTGGTTAAAATTGCTGGGAAGTCAACGGTGCAACGAATAATGTATCCCTCAACACAGAGGTGTGGGAAATCAGATTTGCATCAACTCATATTCTCTATACTTGTTTCCTGTGACCAAGTTGAAAATGTTGTTTTTAAAGAACTGTATAACCACTAAAGAGCTACCAATAATTTATTCAGCAATACTAGTCAATACCCTCCTGTGCTCATGCTATAAATCTGTACCTCTATCTTCTTAATTAAAATGCTTTTTTTAATTAGATCATAACAGATTCTACGAGACTTTAGTTTATCAGAGGCAAAGGGTAAGAATAGCTTTCTGAAGTATTTCTTGTATTTTATCAATTCTTAGAAAGGCTTGAAAACCAATCCTAGAGAAAACTATTTTGTTCTCAAATGGATTTAACTTAGTTTTAAACAGTAGAGAGCTTACCTTGAACATTTCTGTTTAATACTGGCTCTTGGTGGTCCCTTGGTTTTTGTGATTTTTTGTTCAAACTACCAAAATAAGGGACATCATATTAATTAAATTTGGGTTACAATGCAACATTGCTCTACTCAAAACCCAGGAACATTTGATGCTTTGGAAAGCCATAAAAGCAATGCTATGAAAGAGATAATGCAGCCTACATAAGCCTCATGAGGGTCTGCCTAAAAATATCTTCTACTGCTATAACTTGGTATACAGCGATACATCTTTATCTGCAGAAAAGACTGATTGAAAGACAGCAGAAAGTCAGAAGAACTGGAGGCTGTTCTACTCTACCAGTGTGCAGGAAGCAAACTTCACAATCATTTTTTTTGCTTCTCGCAGATCAATACCACTCTGGAAAGAAGAATCTGTCTTCCTGTGACTCTGTAGAGGGTAAGAGCACTCTTCCAATGCAATTATTTCATTTAGCAAGATTAGCTCTGAGTTAAGCTAACAGTTCCTTTCATGTTGCACAAGATAAATATAAAATGAAGTTTCAGATCCCATCCATGACAGTTTTTATCAATACCATAAGGTAACACACCTGCTTCATCAGAAGAACAGGTAAGAAAAGAACAGGTAATTAATATTCCTAATAATGTTTGTATTCTATAGTTAAGATAGCATTTTACTTATGAGTTTCCAGTTACATTCTCATCTTCACTTTAAAATATTTACTCTGGTAAAGGAGAACAATTTTTTTTCATATTTTATATGAACATTTACTTACTTCACATTTTACAAGACCAGAAGAACTGAGAATAACTATTTTTGAAATAAGGCCTGTACAATCAGGAGTGAAACACAATTCTTGAAGAAAATCCTGTAGAAGAAAGTGATCGACACAGAAAAAAAGGATTTAAATTTGTCAAAAAGCTATTTTCTTATACATATTACAGTTTCTTAATTTGAGATGACCAAGGTAAATAAAGCTAGCACAGCCCTTAACTCTTAGCGGATGAGGAAAGGAAGAGACAGCTGACTGGGCAAGAACTGCACCAAAAGGATCCTAGATTTGTGTCATACACCTGTTATTCCCAAAACTATAGCAAAGCCTCTCTTCTTTCAACCTCGTGTTCAAGAGTCAAATTTAAGAATATTCCTCTATGAGTTCATACTCTGCCTGAATTTCCCTTCATTTTATACTGGCTGCTGATACTCTATTTTGTAAAATCCCTTTAGACATACTCAATGTTAACTGTTGCTTCAACAGCAAGACAGTAGAAGCAATAAAACTTCTACATGGAAGGAGACGTGATAAATAAATAAACAGGCTAAGTACACAAAGCCTTCCCACAGACAGGCCTTTCTTCTTTCAGAGGTGCAGCTCCCCCCAACCTTGGCCACTCTGTGATCTCAGGACAAGCCAAAGCATGTTTTGGGAGAAAACTCTCATTGTGCTTTTGTCTTGTTTATGAGTGCAGTGAGCTGAAAAAATTGGGCACACCCTAACCATACCTGGAACTCCTGCTGCCTGGATCATAGCCCAGTCTGGATGGTACCAAAACTGTACAATCTGAAAAGTACCTGAATTGTACTTCTGGCAGAAAATACCAGAATTACCCAACACAAATTATGGTTGGACTGGAAAAATACTGACCAAAGTCAATCATCTCATGATCCTACAAATAGCATTCCAAATTCGAACTCTTCTGAATTGCAGCAGCCTGTGACCCAGCATTTCCCCATGAGCTGCAGGGATTCATAGTCTGCCAATAAACGCTGATGCTGCTAATGTGTTGACAGACTCTTCTCAACAGTGCCCACTGACAGGACAAGGTACAGCAAATACAAACTGGAGCTCAGAAGTTCCACCCCAACATGAAGAAAATATTTTTTACTGTGAGGGTGACAGAGCACTGGAATAGGCTGCCCAGGGAGGTTGTGGAGTCTCCTTCTCTGGAGACATTCAAAACCCTCCTGGATACATTTCTGTGTTAACCTGCTCCAGGTGACCCTGCTTTAGCATGGGGGTTGGATCAGACGATCTCCAGAGGTCCCTTCCAACCCTGATCGTTCTGTGACTCTGTGAAGAAGGGTGTATTCAGGCTCTGAGACTCAACAATTGCTCACTGATGAATGCCGACACATGAGAAGTGAGTAATTTACTAAACTTGAGAAGGAATTTTGATCATAGGTTAGCCACTGTGTGTCTCTATATCTATGTATCTGTGTTTGTGTGCCTTTCTGTGCACGTGTGATTTGATTTAGGAAACCCTGCAAAAGTCTTGTGTGAACCTTGCCATTTTTTAATCTTTAAGGTACTCTTTTGATTATAACAAATTCTGTTGGATCACTTTGTTAAACTGGCTGCTGATTAAGTGTTGTTAATTATGTATTCTACCTCAAAACTATTAATAAATCCTAAACGGTTGCTAAATCAAAGCCACATAAAAATCCACCCACAACAAACTGGCATAGTTGACAGGATTTGTAACACTTCTCTAGACAGCAAGCTTTACCCACACATCCATGTCAGACAATTTAGCAAAAGACTCCTCTTTCATGTCTCTCCTCCTGCCATTGTCATGTGGGGGGAATATCAGGCTGTAGTGTCACGCTTATCATAAACCAAAAGGAATGCTATGATCTTGAAAAAGAAAAAAATAAATGCTAAAGAAAAATTAATATGCTTATAGTCTGACACAAGTCTTACCTTATCATTTTTATCACTGTACTTTGTTTTCAACTTTTTCCAACAGCTGATATGAAACTCCACTCTACACTGTTGACAGCAAGTAATACGTATAAAACCCTAATTTTGAGAAAAAATATATGAATTTAACATCTTTAGAAAAAAGTCAGAAAACAGCGTACAACTTGACAGTAGGTAGGATAAGATGGCATAGTCGAGATAGTTCTTTAATATGACAGAAAGCATGTAAAAACCAAGTTCTGTTTCCCAAACACATTTAAACTAAAAATTTACCTTAAAGTCTGGGTCCGTAAAAAATATTTGGATTTTGGAGTGGCCATGGCATTGCTGGTATCGACAAACTGCATCTGGTTCCGGAGGGAACTTGCATTCCTCAATACAATTCTTTAAAATCAACTGAGAAACACAAAATTACATTAGACAAATTGCATAGAAACCAGGAAAGTATTCAATATCTACTTAGAAACTTGCAGGAAACTCTGCAGTGAAACACATATTTCTTTTTTAACAGCAGGCGACTAACACCGATAGAATAACTCTTTTCTAGTTAAAACTATGGAATTTTGTGCGTTTATGGCAAAATATTCAAAAGCTCACTTGAACTGCTATTCAGCAAAGTACTCACAGCTTCCCTGCATGCAGGTTTACCATGCTTTACATGCTCCAAATGTATGGGAATATAGTAAGTTTTCCATTGCCAAAATGATGAGCCAGATTACTTGGATAATGTGATGAAAATGGAGCATCTGGTCATTTCTACCAACTCCCAGCACTTCACGAGTGCCCCACCTAGGATTGGGTTACACGATCAAGTACATTCCCAAGAGTTAGTGAGATGGCCCAGCATAGTGTCTGAGGTGAAGATATTATAGTGGCTTTATGTAAAGACTGTTTAAGTTCCACAGGGGTGGCATTAAACACAGATTAATAAAACATCATTATAAACAGGCAGATAATCAGTTACAGCCTTTCAGATATTTGCTTTACGCTCTCCTAAAGTCCCACATCTCCAATGTATTACTGTGGCCAGACTACTGTGACAACAGCTGGGGGGTCTATGAGAAACCTTTAAGTCAGTTTTTGTTTAAGAAACAACTGCACTCCTGCTTCTACCAGAAACAGAACAGGTCAGCATAATATAGCCAAGTTCATACACTGAATAACCTAGCATGTTTTGCTGTGTCAATTCACCTCTGTGCAGAGGAGCCCATGTGTCTTGCGTCTCATGGCATGGTTTTATCCAGAAACCCTTTACAAATAACAGTGACTCAATTATATTTGGAAAAAAACAAATAGTAACAATAGTAATAATAATTAAAAGAAAAAAACAACCCTGCTCAGTGCAGGAACTTAATTGGTAGTGTCAGAACCACAAGTTGAAGTCTTCAAGTCAAACAGGGAATTTCACCATACAACTCCCACTGCATCAACCAAGAACTACATGGCCAAGCTCTCCAATTAGCATCACTGCTGCAATTTTCAGCTTTACAATTTTGCCAATTCAAATTTTTAACTAGTTCTCTCTAGCATTACATTACATCCAGTATTTATATCTACTTCAAGTTTAGTAACAGGCAACTAAGAAGTTAACACATTATGAAATACTTGGTTCAGGTTAGAATCATATTGTAATACTACAAAGAAATACCAAGCACAGAGCCTGACACAGAGCCCCTGTCCTTGTGCTATAAATAGGATGCTTTCCAGGTATTGAAATTTGTCATTTCAAGAAGAGTTTTGCTCTACAATGACCAGGTCTTGTGGTTGACAGCTCTCTAGACAATAAGCAGCAGCGCTTCCACTGGCTGCTACAGGCTGAAACCTCTTTTTTCCCCCCCTCCATCTTTCTTTGGCCATAACAACTGAAGGACACGGAGGAGGATAACAACATTTTGGTGTGGTCTTTGAGGGTTATTTTGGGGGGAACTGGTTGGGGTTTTTTTTCTCAGAAAGGCCATTTGACGGAACAGGCTTTTATACCTTTTTTTTTAAACCATACCTGTAAATTCTCTGTCCTTGTTTCTTCAATAACCTGAGATGTCGCAGGCCAAGTTAAAACTCCAGGTACAATCTTAAGATTCACCATCGTTTGTGATTTCATGAACTGATCGAGCGCATCTGAAAATCTGAAGTTTGAAAAAGGTACGTGTTCAGATCATATATTAATAACTTCCATGTGGCCTGTAATACTTTCACAATTCATTTTATGATCCTATTGTGGTTTGAGCTGAAGTAGAATCAGTTTTCTAACTTCAGCGAAGTCTCATCTAAGTAACTTCATTTCCTGAAAGTTAACTGCATGTTTTTCAGCCAGTGTCTCTACAAGTGATAATACAGGGCACTGATACACAGAAAGGCCACTGTTCATACTTATTCCTATAGTAACCAAGGCCACCCTCAAGCCAGCGGAGTGTCGTAAGTCAAAGATGAAGAAGGGTTGTATCTGCAGGGAGGGGCAGACAGGACAGGTGACCCCAAACTGACCAACAGAGTATTCCATCCCATATACATCACACTCAGTATAAAACTGAGAGGTCACAAGGGTCTCACTCTCTTCTTTGATGGCAACGTCCAGTGAGGACCTCACCTGCCTGTTTGCGTCTAATCCTAGATCCATGCATTCCTGAATCCATTTCCTGGGTCGGGCCTCCCTCCTCCCACTCACTTGCTCTCTGCCTGCCCTACAGCATTTGTGATGATATATAGCCACTGAGGGGAGGGGTGGGGCATGATGTCATATATTTACATATATTTTCTTATTTTCATTATTATTATTATTACTATTTTATTAAAGCCGTTTTAGTTTAGCTTCCAACCTGCAAGTCTTCTTCCTCTCACTTTTCTTCCCCTTTTCCCTGGGGGTGGGCAGGGGAAAGGTTATTGGGAGCCTAACTTTTCAGTTTTAGCTGCCAAAATTGGCTGGGTTGGCCCTAAACTGTGACAGATCCAAGGAAAAAAAAAATGTAACTGTAACAATATGTGGAATGAAAGAGAACCTGGTTCATTAAGTTATCTATTTAAGGACTCTTCAGTATTAAAGACTCAAGGTGTGAGCCACTAAACCAGCCTGGGAAAGGGGCTCAGAGTCCAAGCACAGATATGGAGCAGACTGAGAGCCTGTGCTGATATTCAAGGGATCCAGGAACACGGGGGGGCCTGTCAATATAGAGAGCGTATGTCCACGAGTGACCTTCAACCCTGATCAGCCAGTGAGGAGACACAGGACTCTGCTGCCTATGTTGATGTTTTACATGAGGTCAGAGAGCACCATATATGGGAGCTGCTCTGCCTGGGGTACTCGGAGGGGGCCAGTGTGCTGTCATGTAGATGTGTATGCACCTCCTTGGGATACACATGTAGCCTCACTATGGATCAGAACTGCCAAGGGAAACAGTCTCATCTGTGGGACTGGGACACAGACACCTCCTGGGTCTCAGACAACACCTGGCTATGCTGTGGCAGTGGGAAGGAGGAATCCCCTCTTAGCATCCAGTACTCTCTGACCAGATGTTTTTAGATATTCCACAGGAGGAGGGTTTAATGTTTAATATCAAACTTATTTGGCATTGTATTGGGTTTACGTGGCCAAGGCTGGGCTGGGGCATGGGGAGCAGTGCTGGGAGGAGAGAATGGGCTGCCCAGGTTCTGTTTGGCTCCAACCAACCCACCACAGGGCACAGCTGAGCCCCTCAGGCAAGATGGCAGCGCCTCAAGGAAAGCATGTGTAAGAAAGAACAAAACATACTGCATGGCTCTGAGGAATAAGCAATGAAAAAAAGAAGAGTTAGAAACAGCCCTTGAAGCACTAAGGTAAGATTAAGGAAAGGAGGAATGCTCCAGGCACAGAGCAGACACTCCCCTGCAGACCCTGGAGAGGACCTGGCTGGAGTAGGTATCCACTCTGCGGCAACGGAGGACCCCTGCCAGAGCAAGTGGATGTGCCTAGAACGAACTGCAGCCCATACAGAAGCCCCATGCTGTAGCAGGGAGGAGTGTGTGGAGGGAGCAGCAGCAGAGAGGAGCTTTTACACTGACAACAGTTCTCCATTCCTCACCCTCCCTGCACTGCTGAGGGAGAGGAGGAAGTAGAGTCAGGAATGAGGGAGTGAAGTCAAGCCTTGGATAAAGCAGCGAGTGGGGGGAAGGTGATTTTAGATTTTTACTTTGTTTCCCACCATCCAACTCTATTTTAACTGACAATAAATTAAATTATTTTTCCTCAAGTTGAGTCTGTTGATTACGACTAACAAGCAAGCAATCACCTTGTCTTTATCTCAGCCCCCAGACTTTTTCATCTGTTTGTCTCCCCCTCTCCTGTTGAGGAGGCGAAGTGAGAGCTCAACTGGCTTGAGAGTCTGGCAGCCAGCCAAGGTCAACATAACACAGGCATTACAAAGGATTTTGATTAAGCAGAGCACTAGAGTGATATAACTGAAATCACAACACAAGCGTAACAAAGCAATCACAATACACAGTTGAATCAATACAAATGCCATTCCCATTACTGGTCTCTATATGCTTACCATGGGGGCACAGGGAAGAAATACTGCCAGGGATACATGGGTTAAAGGCATCTCAAGCCCTCAACGTTCATTAGTTATCCAGTTTCTGCACTCTGTGTCCATCTGAGCCATGGATACACTCCCCCACTCTCCCCATGCTGGTCTGGCCAGCCCAGGAAGACATTACTCTTAATCTGTCTCAGGGAACCCAATGACTCATTGGTGCAGCTGCCTCGTCTAAAACCAAGGTTACCCTCCAGCCTCCCTGGTGTAGAGATAAGTTAAGCTTCCTTTGCGGTACATTCTTTCCCAAGATCATTGTGTTTTGCCGCTCTCCTGTGAGCTCTCCTCCACTGCAGCGGCAAGCTGGTCAGTCATATTCCTGTGCCCTGGGATCCGCAATTCAGTGACTTCCATCACATCCTTAGCAGTAACAAAATTGTAATAAAGCAGTCTGATGTATGAACTCAGTGAATAACCAAGCATAATTAAAAAAAACCAATCTGTGCATCGCTTTCTAAATGAAAATTTTTTTTTGGTATCAAATATTGAAATTTTGTATTATACCAACCTGTTTTGTCTGAGGTATACTTTTCCAATTCCATAGTGTGCCAAACAACCAAATCTTTCTTTCTGGTACTGTTCTATTATCTTCTTAAACTGGTTTTCAGCCTTTGTCAATGCCTTCAGAATAGATTGAAGATAAAAAAAATGTGATGCTTTGCCAGAAGCTTTTCACTTTTCCTCTCCTTTTTTTTTTTTCTCCAGTAGAGTGGGTCGGTATGCCCTATTCTTTGATCAGTCTTGTGAACAGTAAAGGGAATTGAGCAACTTTATGGTCACACACAAAGGCTTCCCTTTTTTTTTTTTTAAAAAAAAGAAACATATCTTGTAAACACGGGTTTCCTCCAAAATAATGAAATTAAATGATTGAGCTCACTGAGCTACGAACACCCAGACATTTTCAAATTCATTGTAAGATACTGAATATTTTTAAACACTGCAGGAAAGAAAAAAACCCCACAAACTCCCCAAAACCCCAAACTACTCATACTTCCGTTTTTGTGTTTTCCAGAAAGAAAAGCATTCTCTTTCACTTGTTTCAGAAGCAGAATGTTGGTGTTACAAAGACTAGTGCGTAATCACATTAAAAAGGAGCATAATAGAAGAAATATAGTTGACTATACTTCATTAATGCTTAAAAAAATCTCATTTGAAAGCTCAAGTTTTATTTGGTAGCTTAATTTACCCATTAAAGATCTAGTCCCAGATATAAAAACATATGATTTTCTAATGTGACAGAAAGACTTCCTTCCCCACTCATTTTAGGTCTGTTACTTTAAGAGTCAAATATGGATGACAAACTATCTGAAGCAGAATTTTTAATAAAAGCAATATAGTGGCTTAATGTCATACCTCAGGCTGTCCTATTCCAAGAAGGGCAGTGGCATGTCCATAGATGATTACAACATAATTAATAACATGAAGATTCAGTTGCTGCAAATAGAGTCAAATTATAGCAGTAGCATGCACAAAAACACTTCACTGGTAACTTTACTGTCTACTGTGAATTGAATATCTTCACTACAACAGAGATAGAAAACTTTTTTCTTTCTTATCATAGCCTCTACCCAGATTTATGTTACAGTTAGCATAAAAAGTCATGGTTTAACTACTCCTTTACTGCTAGTCATTTGGAACCCCTATATATTTCGAAGTGATACATCCTGAAACCTCTGCTTTTAGAAATGCTGTAACTACAGGCCTCACTACGTTGACTTCATGCAGTGCAGCATCTTCGCTATATTTCACATTCAGAATTCATCAGGGTTTTTTTTTCATTTTTATAATAAAAATCCCTTTGTCAACCTTTTGTTCGTAATAAACTAGATTACAATTTCAGATAGATTGGTACATTATTTGCTTGGACAGATTTCTTGGCACTGCAACAGCCCTTACTAAGATGGCAGCTTGAAACACAGCAACACATATGCACACACATTGTCACACAAAACTTAATACTACAGTACAATAATTTAAAGAAATCTAGAATGACAAGTGAGTCAATGGCTGATTGGCTAGATACACATACACAAAATTTCACAGTATTTGCCATCAAACAGTTATCTGACAAAGGGTAGTAATTTCTTATCAAATACGATATTTAATAAGAATATTTCATTATTCTTATTTACCAAAATAATATTTGTATATTTTTTAGATTGCATCTAGAAATGCAGGTGTATGCTGAACATTACAAAAACATATGTGCTACTACGGACTTTATTATCCTGTTCTCAGTTTTTCCTCATTTGTAAGCTCCTTGGTATATACATCAGTGTAGTTAACATCACAGGCAACAATTCAATAACAGTTATAATTTTGGTGGAAGGAAAGAATGAAACACAGTATTGAAAGCATAGACCTCAATTACCCTAATTACTAATTTATTCCTCTCAATTTACCTTTAATTCTGAAGGATTTAGAATGTTCAGCAACTGCGAAAAGGCTTGTTCAGCACTGTGGCATCGCTGGTCCATCAAGGCTATATAACCCTCATGAACAAGAGATTTAAAATCCTTTGACAACATAGTTAAATCCACCTAAAATATTCAGAAAAACAGTAAGTTCAAAACAAAACAGCCTTTTCTCTTTTTTTGAGCAAGTTGTTTGCTAAAGTACTTATCCAACAGGCAACTGTTACAATTCTGTACTTCCTATGGTTTATCACAATTACACTTACAAATCAGCAAATATGGTACATTTTTATAAAACTGTTTTAAATTCAACTTTTGGAAACTTAAGCTGCTGATCTCAAAAATCTAGGTTTTGTTTTAAGTTTAGATCCTTTTCTCTGTAGGAAGTTTCAAGTTTACATCAAGCTTAATTTTAATCCTTCTTACATACATAAAAAAAGAAACAGTCATGCTTTTCCTCACTTGTACCCTCCATTTTGTGTACAAACATTTTGGAAAAAACTGAGAACTATTTCCTTCTGCCTATACTTTCTCTCTATCTATCTAGGTTGCTAATTAATGCTAGAAGGTTTCCGAATGGACTTTATTAGCCTTTCACTACAGATTTTTCCTGAAGTCTCCAGCAATTTCCAGCAGTGAGACTGTAAATCAAGACAAGCAGTTGCAGAATTAGGAACTTCTATTCCCTTGATCTGCCGAAAACACTAAAATAAAATTAGCTTTGAGAAGTAGGTCCACTCCAACACTTACTCCTGCATTCATAAACAGAAATCAAAGAGTAACGAGGAGGCCCACCTGAGTATTTTAGGCCACTACCTCATTTCAGTATGAATTAATCTTTAGTATGAAGTAAACCTGCTTTACAAGCTTTTCATTAACTGCCCCTTCCCACCCCCCCATTTGTTAACATTTGAGCCTGGGATTGTAAAAACAGCATCACAGGGTGGGAAAAAACAGAAAAAACAGGAAGTTTTGAGAAGAATGGAACATAATTTCCAGGTTGCACAATTTTTTTTAACATTATCCTAATGGTCTACTTAATTGTATCCCTGAGGTGAGATTGGCTTTTGACATTAAACTTAATGGATGTCCAGAATGTATTTTCCCAAGCACCCATGAATTTCCATCTTATTTTTTGTTCAACCTGTCAACTAACCAAAAAAGGACAAATATAAGAAAATACTCATGATCTAATGACAGTTATAAACAAAAGTGGCAAGGACAGTGGAAACTACCAATAGATACCAAAAAGACAAATACGCAGAAATGAGTTAATGTAAAAATGGTTAAAATTTAATTTTCTAGAACTATTGATACATGGTAACACTATCAAAGAATATAGTTATAGAACTTAAAAAAACTATATTAATTTAGTGTTAAGTTAATAATGTTAAGCTACATGACATATGAACGTGATTAGGCCAGCTAAATTCATTACTTTCAATACTAGTAAAGCATTAGCATTACAGATACAGGTATTTTAAAGGAAATAAGTGGTCTCAATGCAGGCAGAACCTGCATCTTCTCCCAAATCCACTACTGTCTTATGAGATAATTAATCAGAATAGATATTTCTGGTATCTACTTCTCCAGATTAACAGAGAGGAAATGATTACTGATGTGTGTCCCCATGATTTCATTCAAGAACTTCGGGATACTCATTCACCGCTGATAAGACCTGAGAATTCTTGATTTATGAATTTTATACCATTTTAAACATTAAGATACAAGGGAGATCTTTTATTGACTCATGGTTTTAGCCAAGTTATACTGATTTCCACTGTGAAGTCTTACAGGAAGGGAAGGAGAAGAAGCAAAAAGATGACTACCAGCCACAAGAAAATATAAATCAGTGTAATCACATAACCTTTGTCTCCTGTTAAGTCCAGCTAAGAAAGAAATGTTAAATTTTTGAAGGAACCAAGATTTTGGACTAAAAGGTGACAAATCATTTACACTTAAATTCCAAGTTACCTTTTGTACAGTATAGAAGAGATTATCTTGGATGGCTTTAGACTCTATCTTCGAATCAAAGTGATCTCTAAAAGTAACAGGACAACAGCATCATGAGCTTGTACACGTACCTTATAGCTGATTTTATTTTCAAGAAACAGAAATTCATGCACTTTCATCAACCACATCACATTTGCCTACACACTAGAGATTGTTACGGCACACTTTCACAACTGGGATAAGTACTGTAGCACTATAAAGGGTTACGATACTATTCATACACTTTTGGCTCAGGAATCAATAGGGCTTCAACAAGTAGCTGAATTGAGGTGGGACAGGTGACTACAGAATTTCCTTATACCAAAGGCAGCAGTATAATAAGGTGCTTAAGCCTCTTTCTCCTCCTCTACTCTTCCCAAGTACAAGATCCTTTATTCTAGCACAAGCATCACTTAAAATCAAATACATGTAGCGTTATGCATAGTGAGGGTAGGGAGAGCAGACACAAGAGGAACAGAGTTGTTCTTCCCAGCTCTTCCTTTCCACTACTGTAGCAGAAACTCCATGCACAACGGAGAATGGAGAAAGGAGAACGTATACTGAAGAGGCAAAGTACTGGTTAATACTCTAAACTAAATTCTCCATTCTAAGACTGCTAGTCAATGCCTAATGCTACTATACTGCCTTTTACTAATACGAATCCAGTTCTGTCCCACATCTGAAGGCATCAAACACTTATCATCTGAGATAATTCTTTATGGTTATCATCTGAGATAATTCTTTATGGTTATCATCTGAGATAATTCTTTATGGTGTCAGAGGATTCCCTAGATTTGTGGAAGCCAAGCAACGGGCTAACTACAGAAATGGAAATAAAAAAGTAACTGACCATGCACCCTACCTGAAGAAACAATGTTTTTTATAGGTCTAATAAACTTCCCCATGAGAGAAGCATCTTTAAAAGTAACTGAACCATCTATGAAGAGGATCTGTTACCATACTTACATGAAAAGGGAAAGAAGTCAGTGGCAACCCAGGCAAATAACATAAATGATCTCTCCTATGACAAAGTTTAAATTGTCCTGGCTATAGTGGTACTCAAAAAGAATTACGAAAAAAAATGTGTAATAAAAGATTAAAAGACGGCAAGTCTTGTGGTCACTTAGATTAGGACTGGGGATAATCAGGTTCAGCTCCCAGGATTCCTAATGGTTAGGACTCTTCTACATAAGAAATCTGCTTTAAAATTCACCACTTAATGGAAACTTTCCTATGTCAATGTAAACAGGTTTTTTTTTCTCTACTCTTCATCCTTTTTTCCATCACCCTAAACATAAATAAAAAACACTAGCTGGAAAAAAAAATACAAGCAAGAAAGTACAGTCAGAGCTTAATTTGGCTAATTTCACAGCTCACTTTAAAAACACTGAAGGCTTCTATCTCTGCGTGGCCCTAAGTAGCAAGTCATCATTTGCCTCTGTCACCTTACAAATAAGTCAGCAGTAACAGAGCTTTACTTCTTAACTACCTATTAGATGAGGAAATACACCGGCATATTGAATCACCTGAAAAATGCAGTGATATCCCCAAACCTGTTTGGAGAACATTAGTCCCGGTACCACTGGAAATAATTTCTTTGATAAAACTCTGTTTTAAATGTTATAACAAATAGAAGCATAGATTTTGTCCATAAAATCTATACATCTTTTTACCTCAACTAATTTAATTTTGGCCCCAAACCATCAAACATTTGCATTCAGCATATTCTACAAGGAGTGTTCATGTACTTTAAATTAGATATTGATATACTTCAAGCAAAAACTCAAGTTTCCTAGCAACTAAAAGGACTTTAAATAGAAACTCTTTTTTCTAGTACTCAGTTCTGAGACTGACTTAAAATGCTTTCCCTGCAGCCAAATCTCTTCTTAGTAAGCATATGAAGTTTCAGAGAAGTTTTAAAAATTATTTGGTACAAAGAGTAAAACTTGTACAAACAGGCCTTGAAAATAAGATAGAGCTTCAGTTATGTTGTGGCACAAGTCTGAATGCAACAACTGGAACAAGATTGTTACTATCTTTTGCTATAAATGAAGCAAATGTTATGGCTATGCTGTATGATTTGCTTTTGGGCAACAGATTTTTAAAGAGTGGTTATTAAAATTATGCCTTCATTTGCTAAAATTCAACTGAGCTTTGGAAGGTATTTAGTTTTCAAGTAATAACTCAGGCTCTTTGTGAAAACTGGAATTTTGTGAACTTTACTCAGATATCTTAACATGAGCTATATTCTGAGGACTATGTGAACAATGTAAACAAAGCAGTTAGTAAAGAGCAAGCAGCAAGTCAATTCTGCGTTAACTCCTTTTTAAATGCAGCATAAAATAACTCAAAATAATAATAAATAAAATATAAATAAAATTTCTTACCTTGTCTTTTCAGAGTCACCAGATGTGGGATTTGGCCTTCCTTTGTTCTGGCGACTTTGGCCTGTAAAAAGAAAGAGTATTTCAAACAAAATGATCATCATCTAAAACAAAGCGGGGAAAATGCAGACAGAACTCATATTTTGCATTATAAATAACAGAACGTAAACATTTACAATATCAAAATTAACACAACTAAAAAGTTTTTCAAAATGCCACCTCTAAGTGTTACAATATGAATTAATATTATTTTTATTAAATGTAATAGTATAAGATTTTATTCATCCCATAAAGGGGAAAAGATACTTCAAATAAAAAGAACCACCACAAAATTCTGTAAGATATCATCTGACTCTACAATACTGCAACAACTATTAAAATGGACTCCAAGCTAAAAAAATCAGTATGTTTTACAAAACCACAGTTGAAATTATTGACTATTAGCTGGTAACTAGAATTTTTGAAAGTAATACTAGATCACTATGGATGTTCAAGTTTGACAACAGAAATTTTACAGAAGTCTGCTACTTGAAAAATTCATTGCTAAAAGAGTAAAGTTCAACCAACATTCATTTTAGAAATGTAAACATATGAGTTGAATCAAGATAAATGTCCCTGATAAGAAAATGAAAGGATTTGATGATGTGGTAATACTGGATCACAAGAAAGAATTTATCATGGGACACTGTTTCATTTATAACTCTGAAACTTAACATCAATGACTTAACACAAAGCATTACTAACGCACTTGAAAACTTTAGAGGTGTACCCACTGTTGTTGATTAGTTACAGGGCTCTACAAGCTGAGTGAACAACTTGTTTGTAACAAGGAAGAAGAAAATTTGTGCTGCATTGCAACTGGTCAAAACCAGAAAGCCGTGCCATCAACTGCAAAATAATCTCTCAATTGTTTTCTGCTTAATTAAAACATAACATCAAGCACCTGAAGGGGCCCATATATACTCATGATTAAGTTACCAAGTTCTTAATTGTCAAGAATCACAAGTTAGAGGTTTACAAGGCATTAATGACTCAGCAGCAACCGTTACAAAATCCACTTACGGGAAAGCTGTCTTCTAGTAACCAGACCTTTAGACAAGCAAGCCAAAAAAATTGTATTTCTGGACTGGTAAGGAACACACAAGCAGCTGACAAATTTAGTTGCAGAACTACATCACTTATTGCAGGTGTTCTTTATTATACAAAGCAAGTCACAGGGATATAAAGCAGAAGATTTTTTGCTAATTAAACAGAATGGATTTCACAAGGCATGCAGGAATGCCACCTTCTGCCTCAGCCACCTGTTACAAGAGGGGGTAGTTCCAGCTATAGACTTTAAGAAGCAGCTTAGAAGGCACTTGTAGGTCCCTAACATTGGATACAATCACACAGACAACACGAAGTCCAGCACCTGAATTTAAGCTATTACAGCACTTGAACCCAGATATAAGGTACAGATACCTAAATCACAAATGATTGCTTTATTTATTATTACGCCTATGCTGAACTTCTGTAAAATCAAATTTTGAAAAATTAGATATGAATTTTATATAAAAAGTTTCAGTAACTATGCTTAAAAATCTTTATTTCATGATACTCAGGGTAAGTGTTTTGTATAATTTGATGCAAAATACTGAAAGACACTTATTCTGGGAAACTTACAAATGTACCTATTTAAGTAATATCCCAATGGCTTGAATGACACCTCATGTACGCACATCCCAAGTTAAATTGTATGCATATGCACTTCATACCTTGTGCCAAAAGTAACTTTTCATTAAAAGTTATTAAATAATATAAAACATAAATTAGAATAAAAAAATCAAGTGTCATGAACACTGAACATGTTCAGAATTATTTCAAGAACTTTTTCTTGAAATTGTCAAACAGGAATCTGAATCAGTGCCTGTTGAAACAGTTCATATGCATTAAAAACTCTGAAGTTATACTAATGATCATCACAAATTCATCATAGTAGAGACATTTAAACGACAGAAAACTTTAAAACTTTTGAAAGCCAGAAAACACTTCAAGCATATCATCATTTAATCATTTATAGACAGATACACATTAGCTTCTTTTCATTATATAGATTCTTTACCTTAAGGAACCCATTTTTCATTCAAAACAAAATCTTAATGAAGATAAAGCAATACAAGCCTTCCCTCTCACCACCAAAAGAAAGAATTAATCAGTACTACTATTTCATGGAATGATCTAATTTTAAAATAATTTTAGGAAAATTCCTACACAAACTACCACTCCCAGTTACCACACAATTTAAAAAGATACTAGTTGGACATTTAAAAAACGCTTTCAAATAAAATTAACAAGCAAATCCTATTCAATTACAGTTAAAGTACTTAAGAAGCTATATTAATTCAACATGAAAACCTGATTCACTTACCCCATAAACATTTTAAAATATTAGTAGAAGTAATATTTCTTTTGCTAGACATTCCCATTAGGAGCAAAAAAAGATATTTAACAGAAATGTACACATGCTCAAAAAAATAGTATATGCAGACAAAAACCAAAATGAAGGACAGTAACTTTAAGATAAGATACAGAGGCATAAAGTTCCTTTACATTAAATCTCCTGCAAGTCTCAAGCCTTTAAGTGAACTAAGGCTAAGAAAAAGGAAGCTATTCTTCCCCACCCACAGTAAACTTGTATCAGCTAGACACTCGAAGCGTAACTCCTCCTTTCAAATCAAAGCCAAATCAAATATTTTCTTCTACACCAGTACTGACACAATGAGGGGGAGAGGAGGAGGAGAAAGAAGGAAGAAAAAAGCCCATGGAATCAGCACAAGTTTTTTTATATTACTACGTTCAATGCAATATTTTGTAAGTCCTATAATCTCTTTAGTCTAGAAAAACTTTCATTTCTCTCTCAACTCAGCCTTTCATTATCCCTCTTCCCTCCTCAACCTGTCTAAAAAAATCAGTTATGCTTCTGGTACCCTGCCCCTCCACCAGTATCAGCAGCATGGACAGACCGCAGACACCCTGCCCTTGACCAGCATCAGCAGCACGGACAGACTGCTGAGCCCCTGACCAACGTGGGCGGCAAGACACTGCCCACATTATTCATGAAAAGTATGGCTCTCCCAAATCCCACTACGGCTGGTGGAGCCAAGGGGCAGTGCAACTCTTATCTGCATTCAAAAGGCATTCGTACAATTTGGTCTTGCTGCCAGGTCAGCTGGACACCAGGTGTCCCTGGCAATCCACTGGAGTATCACTATCAGAGATGGGGCAGGTCGCCATATGGGCCCATAAGTGTCTTGTTGCTTATCTTTTCCACTACCTCAATAAAGCATTGTTTTACAATGTGTCCTCAGACTCCATTACTATTCGGAGCACACCTTCTCACTCCGGAAATGGTCTGGATTCACTTAGTTGCCAAATAAATTCAGAATTCCCTACAGCCTCCATGCATTTCTTATTTTGCCTCTTCACACCACCTACATACAGTTCCTCAAAACCGATTTGTCTTCCAGAGCTCAACTTCCCCTTTCTAAAATCCTTCCCGATTTATGCTATCTGCACTAAGTTCCTTCAACACTTTATAGTTCCTTCTTTTCTTTTTATTATCCTGCCACATAACATCTTTTCAACAAATTTGTCTTGACTCTTCTTTCGAAACCTTTCCCACATTCTCCCTTTTCCAATAAATCCTGTAATCCTTCAAGATGTTCATATATGTCCAAAATCTACAAAAGCAAGATCACTTCTCCTACTGCTCATTTTAAAATAATATATTGTAATATATATATCCACTGACTTCCTAAAATCAAGTTTTGAAGTGCTGTACACCTGGGCACCTATACAACTAAGTATTTAAGTATGAGAAGACCAAAGAATAGTAAAGCTGGGCATCAAGGACTTCAAGCTACTACATGGTGAGGACTAGAAGCAACCCCTGCCTTGGAGGTCACAACTTTTAGAATAGAGCGTGAGTGTGCAGCTGACCCAGATTCAGTTGGCATATTCCATACGAACATTATAAATAAGAACAATTTCTGAATGTCAGGGAAATATTTTACGCTTTGCTGGTTAGAGCAAGTTTAGCAGGTGATTGAAAACCCAAGCAAAATTCACAGAATGATTTCACTTGATCTGCTTGTGCTTCACTTTCACCACAGAATAACAACTCTGGCACTGTGTTTGGAGTTTTGGGCAGTGAGAGTTCTCTCCATAAAAGTTTATAAAAGGGGGTGGGTAGTTTATTATTCATTATAAACCCCAAATAAGCAATAAATTACACCAGCTTATACTTCTTAAAGTTTGTAGATAAAGTTACACTAACAAATATTTTGTCGCCTTCTCCCTCTCTAACAGCAGGATTATTTTCCTAAGGATTTTTATGGAGCTTTTAGTAATCCCAAGTGAATTATGAATATTAAAACTACCCACACACTTCTAAAACCAGATCCTTTCAGATCCCATACCTGTCTCAGGAGGGAGAGCATTTCTAGCCTGTGACTCAGCTTTCTACTTTTTAGTTCCAGTTTCAGTTCTGAATTCATCCATGTAAAGTAGATTCAAACTACAAAAGCATGAAGGAAATAAGACACAAATACAGGGGAGAAGTATCTTAAGCATGCTAACAGGAAAATAAGTGAAAAATGATAGCTTATTGTTGTCAAAGTAACATTAGATACGCTTTTGCTTATTAGCAACAGCAAGGAAAGAACCAACTCAGACTTAATAAATACCAAAACCGAACTTACTTGGTGGAAACTCCAGAGACCAACCTTTGCTTTCTGTTCTCTGGATGTCAGTCACCTAATGACAAATACGTTAGTTTGATATTACAGAGATAAGAAAAACCAAATAGACATTACTCACTAAATTTAGACCAAGAAAAAAACTGAACCACTAAAATTTAAACAAAGAAATTACAATAACAATACAGTAGATTACATCCCCAAAAGGTAAATAAAAATCATTTCAGTCAAAATGCATTTCTACACCCATACTCCCCCCCGTTAATATCAATTTGTATTATCTACCAGTCAGACAAATATTTGCCTTTTTTTCAATAATAGCAATCCTAAAGGAAGATAACAGACCTACATTATGAAGATTTTCATAGTATAAAAGCAAATTAAAGTTTTTGTAAAAATTGAAAAACTCTTGAAGCACTTGTTTTGTGATCTATGGATCCCTTTCTTTTTCAACAAGTTGTTTCATTTCCTTCCTTGTGCCTGTGTACATTGGTTTCATTTTCCCCACTAACCAGTCATCTTTTTTTCTGCCCCACCTTCCTGTGAACCATGAAACTGTTTCCTCACATCTGCGTGCTAAACTGTTCTGATCTTTCTAGTAGAATTATTTAGTATTTTGTTTTCTGTATTATATAGCTTATCTATAACACATTACATAGGCTCAATTATAACAAACAATCTATTAATTAGCTTACAATAACAATGGTAAAGATGATGAGAGGTATAAACATTCTTTTACATTAATAATTAGTGTGAAAGAGAAGAACTGTCTGTTAGCAAACTGGAGGCTGATTATTAAATTTTTAATTCTATACTGTTACAGGACTGTTGCAGTCCGCACGCGTGCAGCAAAGCGAGCCACTCAGGAAAATTTATGCACAGGAATGGTTTACAGGCTCCCATGATACTGGAAATGTGACAGGCTCTAAGACAGCATCGGTTGGAAAACACCACTGATATTCACCAGCGAAACCCACCCAAAACAACCTAAGCACCAACAAAATCCCTCAAATTTCCATTTTTTCATCTTTTTTTTTGGAAGGTGAGGGGCGCGTGTTTTTTAATGAATAGAAGCATGTGCTGGTTTCAGCTGGGATAAAGTGAATTTTATTCACAGCATAACTAAAACAGTGTTGATAACACAGGAATGCTTTTGCTGTTGCTGAGCAGTGCTTGCACAGCGTCAAGGTCTTTTCTGTTTCACACACAATCCCACCAGCAAGCAGGCTGAGGGTGAAGAGAAGCTGGGAGGGGAAACAGCCAGGACAACTGACCCCATATGACATCCCAGACCATATGACATTGTACAGAACAGTAAAAGCTGGAGGAAGAAGGAGACAGGGAAGAAGTTCTGAGTTATGGCAACTGTCTTCCCAAGTAATCATTATGCATAATGAGGCTCTGTTTCCCTGTAAACAGCTAAACATCCACCTGGAACTAGGGAACGAACTCCTTGTTTCCCTTCGCTCATGTGTGCAGCTTTTGCTTTTCTTGCTAAACTGTCTTTATCTCAACCCACAGGTTTTATCACTTTTACACTTATGATTTTCTCCCCACCCCGCTAAGGTGAGTGAGCAAGTAATTGCATAAGGCTGAGCTGCCTACCAGGGTTAAACCATGACAACAGAGTATGCCATTGCATTTCAACAGTAAAATAATCTTATAAAGGCAGAATAAGAGGCTTTTGTTGGTGGCTATCTTTGGTCATTCTTCATTAACTTATATCCTTAGCTTAAGTAGTTTTCAGGAACAAAATTTCATCATGAACCAAGTTTATTCTTTTAAGCTTCTTTTAAGTTTATACTATTCTGGAGCACCTCTCCTATGAGGACAGGCTGGGATAGTTGGGCTTGTTCAGCCTAGAGAAGGCAAGGCTCCGGGGAGACCTCATAGTGGCCTTCCAGTACCTGAAGGGGCTACAGGAAAGCCGGGGAGGGGCTTCATTTTATAATGGAAAGTAGTGACAGGACAAGGGTGAATGGCTTTAAATTTGAAGGAAGATTTAGATTAGACATTAAGAAGAAATTCTTCATGATGAGGGTGGTGAGGCACTGGCACAGGTTGCCCAGGGAAGCTGTGAATGTTCCCTCACTGGAAATGTTCAGGGCCAGGATGGATGGGGTTTTGAGCAGCCTGGTTTGGTGGAAGGTGTCCCTGCCCATGGCAGGGGGATTGGAACTGGATAGGCTTTAACGTCCCTTCCAATCCAAACCATTCTATGATTATTCTATTAAACTTCTGTGATGGATGCACTCAACAGCTTGTCCAAACTAGTGGTAGTTTGGTTTAGGCTCCAAAGGAAGCAAAGGCCTAGGCCGTGACCAGTCCAAGAACTTCTCTAGTTCCAATCCATTCCTGAAAACCCACACGCGGACAGGGTGACGTGGTGAGCTTTGATGTATATAAGCTTTGAAGCTGGAACAGTGATTATGCGATTAACACATAAATAGCAGACAGTTCTTCCAAAGCTAATTTGGCCAAGGAACAAAAGTTGTGGCTACAAGGAGTCTCAAGCTTACCTTTTCCATTGCACACAATTTGACTACAAGCCAACTGCTTGATTCCATAAATATGACAGCCTGAGTGAGCTTTTTTTGAGCTCTCCCTCCTAAGTAGCTGGCAGCATGGCAGTCAATGTCCCTTCAGTTGGGACGCTCCTCAAGGTTACTCCCTGAGGTTGAGAAATGCCTTACCAACTGCAGGTCTTTCGTAAATGACCAATACCACACATGATCCTGTATTAAAGCCTTAAGGTCTTGTATTGGTAACTTCGCATCACTATGATATGCTCTGTTCAGCAGGCTGAACCTTGCCATTAGACTTTGTTAAGCCTCACTTTTACACCCTCTTCGTTCAATAAAACCACTTTTACTGCCACCTTTGGCAGTGTTTCTTTAAGCAGTCTAATTCTGCCCCATGAGAGCTCCACTTTCTCTTTTGAGCCTTCCTCACCAAAAGAGTTCATAAAATTAATCTAGAATATTTATGCTTGTGAACAGTCTTTGAAGGAATGAACCTAAAGAATTACAAAGGGCTACTAAAATAACACAAAACCATCTTGCAACTTAGCACTATACTTGTTTTAAACACATAAACCAAACAGATATTTGTGAACTGCAAGATCCTAGTTTTAAATAAAATATACTTAAGCATACTATTTAAACAGTACTTTTCCCATATAAAGGGCATCTGTTTATCAAAGCATGAAAATAATGGTCTATAACCATGTAAACAGCTTAACATCACAATATCAGTGCAAAGCAATGCTCCAGTATAGCAAATACCCTGTATACGAATTAACTTTAGCTAAAGCATCTTACACTGAACCCCATTACTCCTGTACATGCTAACTGAATCCTCTTCCAAAGCCAAGGGAAGTCCACATCTGAAAAAAAAACACTGACAGGGAGGACTGGACAGTCGACGAATCAGACATCACTTCATCACTTTAGATAACCCCAAACAGACCCCTCTCCTCATAGCATACAGCCTCCACCTTCTCATTCAAGCAACAACTTCCCACCTCCTCTCAAACCCAAAGTTCTGAACACAGACCTAGTATTTCAGTATTAGAGGAAAATGGCTGAGAAAGTACACAATTACTAAAACACAAGTAGCTGCAAAATTTCAGTCACACCATTAAATAACACATTGCAAGATGATGAAAAACATCACACTGTTAGTCTTTTAATTTCAGATGCAGCATAACCTACCCTGGTATAATGTTTTTGATGATAAAGACGATCTTTAGGATGTGACTGCGTTCTCTTATTGTCTTCTAGTTCTTTTTGTTCTTGAGAGATTATTAAATGAGATTCTGAAGAACTGCAGTCTCTGATACGTAAAAAGAGAGAACCCTAGTTCTTCCAATGTTGATGTCTTTCCTCCGTATTTAAAACATGTATATCATGAAGAAAACAAAGATAAATACAAGGAGTCTGTCCCTCATAGAAACATAATGGAATTAGCATATTTAAAGAAATTGATCAAACAGCAATTTTTTATGCCTTCAAATTGCATAATCCAAGGCCATGCAAAACATAGAAAAAACAAAAAAGGACATCATTTTCTATGGAGGGGACAGGAACTGAATTACTGCACATTTATTTAAAAAATAATAATGGTAATCAATTAAAAAAAAATCTTGCCCAAGATCACATTTTTTTGTGTAATACAGAAGGGGAAACAAGAACTTAAGTTCTTTCAGATTTTTCAGGTTTACAAAAAGCTGTTTAGTAGTTTATTTACTGTACTGTTTCAAATGATAGCACATCACTGCAAGTAGACCATTAAAAATTAAAAAGAACATTCAGAAAAATGTTTAATACAAAAGTTACAGTATATATTGTAACTCAGCTGAATCTGTGAATACAGAGTCTCCGTAAGAAGACTCTGTATTCAAGAAAAGGCAAGAACAAGAATACATGTGGCAAAACCAAGTTCCTACAAATTAAGATACACATTGACTTTTATCATTGCCGAAATGCATTTGCTAGCACTCGTTTTCTCACATGAGCTTAATCTCCTAGTGAACTTTATATAGCAAAGTTAACATATTTTCAGGTACAAAATTGCCTCAACAGCAAAGTACTTCCAGTTGGGAAAACAAGAAACATGAAAATGTTTTCCTATTATTTCCACAACGGGTAAACTTAATATTGAAAGGAAAACGCCTGGAAGTGTAACACATCTCAAGACAGCTTATTTAGTTCCTATCAGTCCTCTTTACTCCTAGGCTGCACTCTGGTTACAGTTCTGATAATCTTATTCTTTCCATTTTTTAATTTACTGATAGATAACAAAATTTAAGCAATTATCTACATTACGTATTAGTCACATTTTACATTATATATAAGCATTGCTCATTTTAAAAGAAAAAGCAAACTCAACAGTTGCTTACCTTTTCTCAAGAGACTTCTTTGGTTTTGGTTCATGTTGTTTAACACCTACAGGAAATTACACAGGAAAAAAAAAATTAGCTAGCTTAAAAGGCAAGTTACCAATGAAGGAGTTTTGCCATTTTCAAAGTAGATCTTGAAATCAGAAAAGGTTACCATTGATTTCTTCTAATGTCTTTTTTAACTTTTCATTTTGTTGAATGAGATCTTTAAATCCATCAAGAATATTCTTGCATAGTTCCAGAGCCCTCTCATTTGATTCCAAAGCCAGTTGGTGTTCTCCCAGTAATGACAGTGCCTTACAGAAGTGGTAGTGACCCTACATGGACAGAAGTTTGAATTTCAAGCATTCATACAACGGAAATAAGAAAACAATTTATAGCCAAAAAAACTGCAGCAGACAATATAAAGCAAAATTTTGCATACTTAAAAGTTATCTACTCCATCCACTCACTTCACATGATAAATAAAAAAATCAAAGTTTTCAACTACTCAGCACACTGAAACAGAAAGATAACTCACTGGGAGTAGTATCTAGCCTCTGGCTTTGGAAGACAGCAAATTTGGTTTTTCCCCTAATCTCAACTACTACTTTGCAATTCTGTAACCATACCTTATTTACTCTTCTTTAGGCCAAGACTATTGAGAAATACACGTTGGTTGTTAATCAGGATTTTTTTTTTACTGTAACAGCTACATGTATTATTTTTGAAAGCATTGTGATAACATAGCCATACACAACAATGTACTCAACATTTTCTTCTGTCTTTAAACATGCAGAACACCCTGTAACAACATTCACAAGCACATCAAAATAACATTTTTAATATAAAAACACAAGCAAACTATGTACCTGGCTGAAGCAGAATTCTCAGTCCACAAGGGTACTATGTTCATTCTACTATCATTAACACTAAATGTAGATAAGAACACGTCACATCTACCTGGATAAACCTGTAATTCAGACTCTGGATTCCTGTGTTGGTTTGCAGTACTAACAAAAGACAATTTTGAAATGTATATGAAACTAACCTTTGGCCAATTAGGCTTCAAAATGATGGCTCTTTTTCCATCAGCAAGAGCCTTCCTGAGAGAATAGAAGAAAAAAAGAAGAGGTATTTATTATGTACACCTCAGAAAAATCTACAGATCAGATGGACAAGAAGTGAATAAAAGCACAGTTCATGCACCTGTATAAAGGCATGGCCAGATAATGCTTCTCAGCCAAAACTTACCCGGGTTAAAATGTTAGTCTATTTCACCCACCAGATATTTACTCCCTCCCCTTACCTACTAGGTTTTCCAGCTTTTCTGAGTATATACCTACCCCTTAACTGGGTTATAACAGAGTGTTCCTTTAAAAAGCCAAGCCTTAATAAAAAACCCTGGATACCAAATCAAAGTATTTTGACAGAAATTATACTATAGTTACATGATCATAGCTAGAGATTTGAGGGCCCAAGTACTACCTGCTGAACACCGTAACCTCCAAAGACAGTAACCTCCAAAACTCCCAACAACTTAAACCCAAAGTATATGCCCCACTTTGACTTTCTATACACAAGGCAGAATCATAGACTCATAGAATCATAAGGTTGGAAGAGACCTCTGAGATCATCAAGTTTAACCATGCCCATCTCCCTATTAAACCATATCCCTAAGAAACTCATCAACCCATCTTTTAAACACCTCCAGGGATGGAGACTCCATCACCTCCCTGCGCAAACTGTTCCAATCCCTGACCACTCTCTCAGTAAAGAAATTCTTCCTAACATTCAGTCAAAACCTGCCCTGGCACAACTTGTGGCCATTCCCTCTCATCCTGAGGGCCAAGAGTGAGGTGTTGTGGAATAACCGGATTTACAGTTCTGGTCAGGTCAGAAGAGAAGCAGACTACCGCCACAGCTACAGGAGAGACCAGAATGCAGCAGCAGCAATGACCTCTGCTGATACCAACGCTGTCTGAAGCAAGAAGTAACAGAGTTTATATACCTTTGGGATATACCATTCCTTCTTCAATCAACTACAGCTGTGTCAGATCAGCAGGATGTAGTAAATTGCAACAAAGAGTGGTCACATATGGATTACTTCAGATGAGGAAGCCTACAAATGCCTTACTCCTTTGTTAGCTGGGTCATTTTGACTCAGTGAAACCTTCAGCAAATGTCTGCAGCAAGACTTGAGAGGCCTGCAAAGGCCTATGAGGTGCTAACTATTTTACCGTCAAAAAGGAAAGGAATATGGAAAACAATCTGGTTTCACATTGAAGTGTAAATGAACTGCCTTGTCTGTATGACTGGGTTTTTAACTGTTACAGCAGGAAAGCTTTTACAGAGGGATCTGAAGGAGGAGAATGAAAGCTGGATACTAAAGAAAAGCCTGAAAGAGACAAAAATTTAAAGAGAAAGAGTATGTCTTACAAAACAAAATTTTTCAGAGATTTCAGGAAAAATTAATTCAGTGAAATGAAAGCAAGTTAGAACCACTCCCTGCCAGGTAGAGAAACCCCAGCTAGTACAGTCAGAATTTAGAAATGTAGCAATACATTTTTAAAAAACAGTAATTTAAAAATGCCTGCAGAGCTAGTGACTAGAATGGAAGAAATTGCACCAGGAAGGTTTTGCAAAGGAAGCAAACACAAGGAAAAATACTTGAGTAAAAGACAGACATTGGGCAACAGATATTAAGAGATTAAAAAAGCAGTTGAAAAGATTAGAAAAAAAATGAAGCACTTGTCTCATTCTCCAGTGTACTCTCTTATGCTTTATTTACATCTAACCAGTCCTTCCTTCAGTGCCACCTTTCGACAGCCTTGTGCAATGCTAGGAAAGGTGTCCCCAAGTACTGTCAAAACACCAAGAGAGCCAGCTGTAATGAGAGGCCCTGTCCCATACCAAAGCCTAGAAGGGAATGTGACCACTGCCTGTCATGAGGCCCTGAAAACAAGGGGCTAACACATGCCTTGGGTAAAGCCCCAAACTCTCCAGCAGATGATGTGGACAACACTACAGAACTGCATAGTGCTATATTATAGTATTGCCACCACTAATAGCAGGCCATAAGCTCAGTATCCAGTGTGCAAAACCTCAGGACCGAGGCTTCTCTGTCTTGCCAAGCCTGAACTACAGCTTAACCTGCCTGCAGCTTTCTTTTATTTGGTTTAATTGCGGCAGCAATTTCTATAATTGACCTGGTGTCTATGGCCAGTATGTTCTACCTTTGTTTATCTCAGTGTGGTACAACCACAGATTTAGATGCAATAACTGCTTGCTACTGCTATCTATACAGAATGAGGTATGTATGACTCCAAAATTATGATGTCCTGTAAAGAAGTAAAACTTTGATATGACAGCAGAAGCCTTGAGAAGTGGAGACACAGGATGCAACGTAAAGGAGTACAGACACAAGATGACAAGAGATGAGGCACAAGCTCAAGACTGGAGACCCCATGGCTATAAACAATTCACCGATGGTCAGTTAAAGACGTGACAATTCTGGACAAACAGACTTTAAGAGTAAAAAAGAAAAAGTAATAGCTATAAAAAGTATCATGGACAGCAAACTCAGATGCAAAATGGAGCTGCAGATGAACAAAGACAAAGCAAAGGTGTAATAGCCCATTTGCGAACACAAAAAAGTGACCCCAAGGGGATTCCAGAGTAAGGAAGAACAAAACATTAGAATGAACATTGCTTTCCTCCTAGAGAAGGATTCTGCATACTGACAGCTCTGTAACCCCACTGCTACAGCAATGGAACTGTCAACTTTAGTACCCACCCAGAGGAGCAGTGAAGGGGTGAGCATAAGTCCAGGAAAAGGGGCAGAAACCAAGAATCATGTGGATAAGCAATCTTAGTTACATTGTTATTATTTCTTTTTATTTCAACAATTATCTGGACTAATAACAATCAGACCCTTAAGATTTCACTTCAGTCACTAGTATAAGACTTCAATCATACTAACAATAAATTCTTGGGTTGGCTTTACATAAAAAGGTATTCATCCACTTTGCTCATAAACAAGAAAACAAGATAATCCTCATACCGACAACACTCGCTGGTACTGGGATTTTTTTTCCCCCTGTTGATAACACCCCCCTAATTTAAAATGGCATTACATCCTGCCAACAGATACAGCTCATACTACTAATTTTTTCTTAATATCAGTTTTGTGAGGTAGTATATTCACAGTTGGTATGTACTTCAGTTTTAAAAAAAAATACTATTTTTCTAAGTATATCGCCAATTTTTAACGCAGATGCCACAACATTTCAGATTATAAACAAGGAATTACTTACTTGTACTGTCTTGTGAGAATTAAACAAAGAGCTCGGTTCCCATACAGCAGATGGTTTACAGGACTTTAAAAAAATAAAGAAAAGTTAGTAACATAGATCACTTCCAATAATCTTAAAGGGAAAAAAATATAAGTTTTGACATTAAAAGTTTGCAAACACTCTAGAACCAACAACTACATACAAGCTTCCTTGAACGGTCCCATTGATTTATAAGTCACTGAGAACGATAATTTTAATTGCATAATAATTTGTAAGATTCAGGCCCACTAATGCAACTTCCAATCGATTCAGTTCACTTTCAGCCTACTTAAAAAAAAAAATTACAAAAAAAGCAGAGAGATTTAAACTCCTTCCCCAACTCACTAGGCTATGACAAACATATCAAAGCACATCTTAAATTGTGCTAATTTATGGTACGTTCCCTACAATCTTAACTCTTTAAAAAAAAAAAAGAGACAAACTCAAACCAAACAAACAAAGAGACAAAAAAAAGCATAAAGCATGGAAAACCCAGCTCAACTGTCACATATATTTCATTTTATTTTGTTCTGGAATTCCTAATTTTGAAGGTCTAATTGAATCAAACATTCCATGGTCACTTCTGAATCACTGGGTCTACAACCTTTTTCATAACCCTCTGCCTGACTGGATAGACTAAGCAGCAGGTCTGAAGAGCTAAAGCATTCACTGACCCCCCCCAACATATCTAACAGAGAACGGGGGGGGGGGGGGTGGTAATAACTATATGTAATCCAGCAATTGCTTGAGAGAAAGAGGATGCAGCTAATTAGGGAAGGAGTGTGAAGATGAAGCAGATGAAAGTCAGCTCACACTGGAAGAATGAGAAAGGGAAGACAGTGCACAGAACAGACAAAGGATCTCCTAGCTGCCAGACATCACTGAGCTACCCTTCACCTTCCAGCAGCACCTCAAGGACAAAGAACAGTTTCTAGCAAACAGCTGTTAACAACATCTTAGCTCTACAACCCCTAGAAGCCGTGAAACTTCCTTTGCTCTTTCCAACCAACAGACTTCCTTTGCTCTTTCACTGAATTCTGCTCCCCATTCCCCATCATCAACTACCCCGAGCAAAGCCTTCTCAGCCTGCTCCATCGTCTCAGATACACTCACTTGAAAATCAGCCTATTCAGCTACTCAAGGAGGCTAAAATCTACTTGAATTTGGGGTGTATCCCACTACGTGACATAAAATCCGAAGCAAGACATCAGCAATACGCTAACCCCTTCAGCTGCACAATTATAAAGCTACAGACTTCAAAAGGAAAGAATATAACAGTTCGCACAATTGATTTTTATGAAAGGAGGAATTTCACGAATTTCAACATATTTTATACACATTCGAACGTGTAAAAGCACCATTTGCACAACTACAACACAAGTAGCGATTACACCAAGGCAGCGTTCCATAGCTAGTTCGCATTACATGCAGATTACAAGGCGGCGGTAAATGCTCTATATGCATAGGACAAATTCTCATTTAATCTCTCTCTCCCTGCCCTTTTAGAGAGCCCAGGAAAGTCTCCAAAGCTGTTCAGGACACGATGTTTTGCAAGTCTTGTTTAATTTTTTTCCAAAAGGATATCAAGCTTGTCATATACAGAGTTGCCAAGAACAGATACTTAAATATTTGTTCCTGTTCACTAGTTCTGCATCATAGCCAAGATAATAAATATTTGCAACAGTTGGTCATACCGTTCTGCTGGAAAAATATTTAGGAGGGATGATACCAAAAGTGGCTGTTCACACCAAATAACTTATTTCCTTTCAGGTTTATTATACTTACTGTCAGTAAAATTAGATCTTCTTTAAACCCTAAGCAGAATTTTGGGGCAGTAAAAGCACCGACAGCCACTACTAACAAGAAATAAAACAGAATGAAAAATGTGTTACGTAGCTTTTATAAAAAAAAAATATCATAATCTGGTCCTTAGGTAGAGTAGCTGATGCAAAACTATGCAAAATCAGGATAAATCTGAATGAGATGAATGCATACAACATAACACAATCTAGTTAACCAGTTTAGTTCTTACCAAAATTCTATGGCTTTTGTATATGACATTATAGCACAATCAAAGTTTCTTTGGGAAAATTCCTCATTTCCTTTCTGTTTCATACATTCACTGTTCTGTGAAATCAAGAAAAAACAACTTGGCAACCATTGTAATTAATCTCAGCTGCAATGAGAAGTAAACAAAACATTTGACAAGAGGCAGATAAGTTTTTATGCTTGTAAAAACACGTTACATTTGCACTACTAGTTGTAATTTAATAGTTTTAATTTATTGCAATTAATAAGCTTAAAAGTGTACAAATGAAAATGTTATGCAGACAAAAATACAGTGAACAATAATTCAAAAAGAGAACTAACTCAAAAAGTCTCCTGGGTTCCATAATACTGTTGTCACCAAAAGTCAGCACGTATCAAACAGCAAAGTAGGCCGAGTACAGCACAGCTCAACCAGTTCCCTACTCAGTGCATTTCAGCATAGCTGAAATCGTAGCACGGAAAATACAGGAATTAACCAGACTCCTATAAGAAAAACCCAAACACTACACTGAAGGAACACATGACAAAGAATTTGAAAGCATCTTATTTATGTTTTGAAAGAATCAAGTTGAACAATCTTCTATCAACATAAGTGCATCTCCTGAGTTTTCTGGGGGATGAGGAGGGGAACAGTCTCCAACATACACGGGCAACATAAACAACTATTTTTCTTTTTATTGGGCCAGCACCTCACAAGGCAACTATTTATGTCAGGACAATTACTCAAGCTTTGGAAGCCTCTATCTTCACCTTTGATCATTCAGTCATTTTTATAATCTTTAATCATACAAAACCCCTCAAAAAATAACAACAAAAAAGAAAAGCACAAACACATTCTAATATGTTCTCTCACCTTCTTACAGTTTTCACAGGTCATAGCTTTAAATTCTTCAACTAAATTACAGTCTTCCAAAGCAACTTTAGTAATACAACGTTCACCTGCAGACAAAATTCAGAAAAGTACAGTAGGTGAAAAAGTTACCAAGGACAAGTAGGGTTTATCATCTGCTGCTAAGAATCATGCTCTGTTTCCTGACAAGAAGCAAAATTTGACATACTAACTAAATAATAGAAATAATTCAAGCAGTAGAAACATTCAAAACAAAAAGGAATAATTTTTCATTGGGTAAGCCCAAAACAATTGGTTGCAGACTGCCGAACACTTAAGACTTGCCTAACTTCAAGTAATCAAGAGAAACTTATTGTATTTTGAAGACATTTTAAATTCAAAGTTTTGTATTTAAAACAATTTGTACTTCAGTACTTAGCTATAAAAAGAATCTTCTCCTCAAAAGGAATTCAATTTCTATCACCTGTCAGTCACTGCAACAGTTGAGCTAGAACAAATGTATGCAAAAAGTAAGACTAGAATATGGGCCATTTAACACATAACAAAAACAGCAGGTCTGGAAGCTTTTTTGCCCTGTTAGCAGAAGTTCTGATGCTAGTGACAATATGCTAAGGTAACTCTCATGAGCTACATAAGCCATTTTTTTAATATTAGTATGATTTCGATAAATATTTTTGGCTAAAACCTCTGCAAAATGTTTAACAGAAAGATGAAATAATACTTCAAGCAACTTTCAATTTAATACAAAGGATAACAGGTCATAAATACAGCCCACAATGAACACCAAAATGAAAAAGTATTCTGAATTCCTGTTCAGAAATAACACATGCATTGTAAGTATAAATCACATACAGAGATTAATGAAATAATTTGCTAGTTCAAATACGTGAAAAGCAAGGAAAAAAAACCCACACCACCACCATTACCTTTCCAGTCACTTTTCCATTCACTTCCGGACTAGCAAAATGCATACAAATATTAATTACTTCATAACTACAACACAGGTGACATTACTCCCCATTGTTTCTTCAAAACAGTTCAAACTTACATTCAGCGAAGAAAACTTCAAGACAGGCCAAACCAAAACCAGCAAGTTCTTCCAGCTTCTGCAGAAAACTGAAACCACCTGTGTATCTGACCCAATCAAGTGCATCCCCAACATCAAAGACACCCTATTTCAATTGAAAAAAAGGAAGACAAAGGAAAAAAAAAGGTAACTAATACTATACAAAGTCCTAAACCAAAAACTGCAACCACCAGCAACGTAGCTGAAGCATTCCATGTAAATATAGAGAACAATACTACTGTAGCACATACACTATGTACTTGTTCCTGATTTGTTAGTCTTTGAAACAGACAACAGCGCACAAATGTAAGTATCTGGACAACTTAAGGACAACGTAATATGACACATTCACAAAATTAACACAGTCATTCTTTCAACAGGAGAGTCATTCAAATTGTAGAATTTGATTTAGAATCCGCTTATGGTAACTGCACACAGAATTGCTTCAGTATAAAGGGACAAGCCTGATTAAAAACCCCAGCATTGTCCAGGCTGTTAGACATGCAGACCTGGGCAATTTATAATTCTGTAAAACACGACTTCTCTTCTATTCACATTGTATGTAAACTGTTTGAGCTATAGAGCTTTATAAGAAGGACGGAGATTGAGTGGAAAATCTCATTGCCTTGGATACTCCCACACTATCTAGGCCTACAGATTTGGAAAAATAATTTGAAAACCCACACGAGTAAGATAAACACCACTAAAAATAAAGGAACTGGGTTATCCAGCAGTAACATACAGTTGTATCTATTCTGCTTCTTTTTTTGCTATCTGCTACAGTACTGTCTAACTTCAATATCTTTATTTTAGTAACTCAGAGAAGGCAGCAGAAAATAGAAAGCGGGGAAAAAAAAGTGACAAACTAGGATGAGAGGCAATGGCCTCATGTTGCTCCAGGGAAGGTTCAGATTGGACACTAGGAAGAATTTCTTCACTGAAAGGGTTGTCAAGCATTGGAATGGGCTGCCCAGGGAAGTGTTTGAGTCACCATCCCTAGACATATCTAAAAGACATGTATATGTGGTGAGCAGGGATATGGTATAGTAGTGATGGAGCTGGCAGTGCTAGGTTAAGGGCTGGACTCTTATGATCGATCTTAAAGGTCTTCTCCAACCTAAATGATTCCATGATTCTATAAACACAGGAAAACTAAGAATGTCCACAATCCAAAGTTTACAAACCGAAAAATGTAATGAGTACAGTTTTACCATACACAATTTGATAATTAAGATGAATCAGCAGGTTTCCAAACCACACACTTACTCAGCTATTCCCAGGCCTTCAGAATGAATCAGAAACACTATTTGAGAATCTCAAAAGATTTCCAGTCTGTCTCCAAAGAGCTGTGCTTTTGCATCATCTCAGTGATCAGCCTAAGCCCTACTTGTAGCCCTTTGGCCCCATAGGGCAGCATTGCCATTGCTAGTAAGAGGCCACAGGCTTTGTACATAGTTCGCAAGGCCACAGTGCTGCGAATTGTCAGGTTTTAAATAAGCCTTTTCAGTAAGTCCTGACCTGCTTAGAGCTCTGTTTTAACTTTTTTTTAAATGAAACAGCAGTTTTATTTCTGACCAGGTGGTTACAATTACTTTGGTTTACTTTTGTATGGGACAACAATAGCCTTCATACAGACAGCAGCGACAGGTAGTTAATTCTGCTATAACTGACATAATGATGCAGTATATAGAAATGCAAGCCAAATAGGACAAAGTATAGGCCATGAAACTGGAGACACCTAATGTAGCTTAGAAGAGTACAGTCATGGAATAGTACGAGATGGGGCACAAGCTGACATTGGAAAAGCAATGTCTATAAACAACTGGTCAAGTATTTAAAAAAAAAAAGAGTTGGATAAAATTGTGCAAAAGCGTTTTCTTACATACATAAAACATACTATATATAGTAAGATCATACATAACTTGAACCTGCAGACCAATGAAAATAAAGAGCAAAGTATAAAAGTGCATCACCAAACATAAAAAAAGGAACTTAAGTAGATCTTAGAACAAGAAAGAAGAAATTATCCAAAGCAATCCCCACAGCAAAGAACTCGAGCTAGCAATGACTATACCCCTCACCTCACATACACCAGACAGAAGCCATTCACTTTAGGACACGGGTGTCAAACTCACAGTCCACAGCCCGAATCCAGCCCTCCACCTTGTTTTATCCAGCTTGGAACCTTGTCCCTACCCAGCAGCAGCGCCGAGCTCCTTGCCCCTGCGCTCCTGCCAGCGCTGGTCATGCTGTTATGCTGCAGGAGCAGGAGAACAGCGGGAGCTGTGAGTTTGACAGCCCTGCTTTAGGATCTGAAGGAGCAGTACAAAAGTGAGCACAACACCTGGAGAAGGGTCAGTTACTAGGAAGTGTGTGTATTACAATTTCAATTGTACTATTAGTGTACTTTTTCTGTTTAGCAGCATTTGTTTCCTTGCTTTCTTTTTTCTGCAATACTTACTTCTGGAAGACGTCAACTATACTAACAATAACTTATTGACTTTACACATAAAGTACACTTGCCTTTTGACAACACCAAGACTTTCAGCATAACAGACCAATACCAGCACAGAAAGAGAAGACAAAGCAAAACACATCACTGACACAGAACTGTGCACTTAAGGGAGGGAACCTAGGAATCTTCAAGACTGAAGGCAGAGACACATCTCAAAGGAATAAGCCTTCAACAAAAAAATGGCAAATCTGCATGAAAACAACAAGGAAAGCCACCAGCAGCTACCAGAGCAGATACTGGAGAGCTGACCTGGGCTCCAGGTACATAACCTAAATCCATCCAACTACACTGCAGCAGCAACCTCCAAGAGAAATCATTTGTCTTCAACATGTGAACTACTCCCTAAGTTCTCACTCATTTTGGTCTTCTTACACAAACAATATTTATTTCACAGTTCCCATCACACACAGATTTCATTTTGTGGCTCAGAGTTGACACAACTTGAACTCCAGTCCTATATACCACATATTCCAAAAGCTACAGACTCTATGCAAGTATTTTAAAGTTTTATGTAACTGTACAAATATTTTGTTTGTAGTCACACATAAAGGAGCATTCCTATTAAAAACAATTTGAGAAACTTACATTTTCTATTCTGCTGCCAATTCTCAGTATCCCATCGATAAAATGTGGAACCTTCTGGAAGAAGGATAGAAAATAAAAGCAAGTAATTAAGATCTGATATCTTTAGTTTCTATCTTCTTAGGTTCAACTCAACAACATTTTCTGTTCTGCTTGAATGTAGTATCATTTGGACAGTTGCTTTGATCCATTTCAAAATTTCAGGAAATATTCTTGTATTCACTAGCAAATTCCCTAGCATTTTGTTTAAAAAATAAATAAAGAAACAGAGAACATATGGATGCTGTGACATCTGGTTAGGAAAGTCAGCCACTTTAACCACTTCTGCAGTTATCCACATACCAAAGAACCAGCGGATGCATCCAATTAAACCCATCCAAAACAATAGTCCTGCCTGTCCTGACATCTTCTGCTCCTCCAAATAAATTTTACTATTGGATATACAATCTTTTACATGGAGGAGGAGATCCAGGCTGAAGAAGTAAGAGGAGGGAAGCAGAGACAAACAGGGAAATGGGAATATACACAGGCCCTCTCATCCAAAGGCTGAACGACAGACTACCAGAGAAGTAAACAGCAGAAAGACATCCCATAAGACAAAATGGCAAAACTGCAGGGACATCCTGAAGTGCAGGCAGGTGAAAATAGCCTGAAGGAGGGAGCAGCAAAAAGGGCATAAGGAAGTATGAATCCACAAGATCAATACATTTCTATCTAATGATAGAAAGTCACATAACAGTAAGGTGGAATGGAAAAATGTAGGTTGGTGTTTTAAAAACGTGTCATAACTGAAAAAAAAAAAAACCCCAAAAAACCCAAGACATTTTCCCTTCAGCTACTGAGAACATTTCTTGTATGACTCTCTCCTCTGCACTGACGAGTGGATGCTAGTGTTGGGTCATAGGTTGGACTAGATGACCTCAGAGGTCTTTTCCAACCTTGTGACACTGTATACTGTGATACATTTCTGTTTTAAATCAGCAACAATATAATTTGATAATATAATTTGTTGAATGAGGACACAATAACTGAGGGGTAAAATGTAGTTAAACTATTCACCCAGGAGTGGTGCTACCTTTCTAACTTGATATGACTCTCTTCCCTGGCATGTTACAGGTGCCCCAGTCAACAGTGTTGTTGACTCTGCAAACATTCAGTACGTTATCCCAACTGTAATAAAGCCTGTGACACATTTTATTTCTAGAAAGCTGGAACTTAACGATCAGACAATTCACTCACTCAACAAAAGGAAATGCCTAATTTAAGATATAATCCCAAGCTGCATAAGGTACAGATGTAATTAACTTACTATACATGAAAACTTACACAGTTACTTATAATACTTACGGCAACTTTTTTCATTAAATCAACAAGGTCTTCCAAAACCTTCAAATCACAGACTCTCTTCCAATTTCGGGCTAAAAGCTCTGAACTGCTTCAAAACAGAACATGCTATTATTTAGAAAAATAACACTGTCTTACATGGTCTTAATTACCAATATTTGTATCTTAGCAAGAGCATGGTTACAAACTCAAATCAAGCCCTTCAGAGTAGGGAAAAAAAAAAGAAAACAGCTGCAAAGTTTTTGGTACTTTTGAAATATAAGGCATCCATTTAAGTACTTAAATACCCTCTTAGATTCCAAACTTCAGAAACCCACTCTTAATATATTCTTCTGTATATTCAAGAACTATGCCTTCTGACCTTAACTAACTTCACTCACTGGTAAAAAGATTCCTGCAGACAGTTAACCACTACGTATACAAGAGTCTTTCACAGGTAACAAAAAGCCTTCATAAAGGCTGATGAAATCACTTTGAGAACATGGTTACTTACTTCAAACCAGCTGCCAACAAATTACTTTCGCTTTTGAAGAGAAGATACCAAAAGATGCTTATTTTAATAACATCGCAATATTCTCTTAACACATCAACTGGCTGACTGCACCACACTTCACAGGGATCAACATCTTCAAGAAAACAGTTAAGAATTAGACTACACAAGTCAGGCATTACAAGTAATCAAAATCCAAATAAACGTTCAAAACCATCAGTTATTTCCATACTGTATTCCTAAATACTACCTAACCAGAACTAGAAAACATGAACAATCTAAATACATCTGTCAACCTGAGCTGTTTTATAAATTGAAGTGGGAGAGGGAATTTAAATAGAGGTAAAAACAGGGAACTGCTGGCAGTCTTTACATTCCTTGCCCAAGAAATTGCCTGTGGTTTGAATAGAACTGATATAATACATTATAGATTAATAAATACAGTCTGCTTCTAAAGGGCTGTGAGCTGTTTAACGGCTATCAGGTTTAATGGCTATCAGGGATGCTATTTTCCAGACAAAATATGAGCCTCTCCTAACTTTTGACAATAAATGCAGAGTAGTGTGGCATATAGCAACACGGTACAGGAAGATCAACAATATTCTTTTTTTCTTGAGAGACCATTATGTGCATGATGCATGGCTCTTTCAAAAATACAATTTTTTTTCCTCAGAGACTGCCTCTGAAAGGCAAAGATTCTTATTAGACTTTTGAGGTGACATCAAGTACTCTCAGAACAAAAGCAATATTATGTGAGAGCCTGAATACAAGTAAAAATTAGTTTTACACAGTTGGTTGTGTCAATCTGAGTTTCCCACATATCACAGGTTGCCATTTGTACAGTGAAAACAGTTTTGAAGAACTTGGCATACTGTTGAGCCACCTGCTTTTCTGAAACCACTAAAAAATTGTTTAAAAAATACTATAACAGCAAAGCTTTACCTACAAAGATCAACATGAAGGTGACTTTAGACCTACACAGCTCAAACCTAGCTACAATTAAAGCACAGGTAATGAAAACAAGCTTTAAATCTCCATCCTCAGAACAGGAACTGACTGCATGTATGTTCTATTTACACTGTTCTCACAAATGTATAGCAATCTTCTATGTATTACCTACCAATGCTTCTACTCAGAATTAATAATTTTTACTTATTCAGATAAAATAAGGAAAAATGAAATAGCAATCACAAATGATCCAAGCACAGCACAAAACGCGTAGTCAAAAATTACATAACAATGGTTTAGTTTACATACCAGTTTTAGGCTTATGCAGTGATGTCCGTTTAAATACTCCATGACACTAAAGATAAACATATTTTTTAACATTGCGTATCTTGCAAATGCATTACACTAACTACAGCAATGATTAACTGCTTCTAAATATTAAACCAATATAAACTGTTTACATCAGGGGAAAGGAGGAACAGAAACGAGTTTTACATTCTGTCACCAATTCCATTTCTCAAGAAAAGGTAACTCTTGCACATATTTAGACCAGTACAAAAGATGGTCTATGATTAAGTCTTCATTAGCAAGCAGCATGATCAAATAGGAAACAAGTCTATCAAGCAAAGTGTTTGGTACTGGGCCGTCTCTTTTCATATTACATGCTCTTCAGGGAGTTTTAATTTGCATTGGTTCAAATCTAGTCCCACAGACAGAGCACCCATCCATGCTCAATGTGTGTTACCTGTACTCTTAAAAACACTTTCTAGGCTAGTTTAATGCCCAATGAATTCCACCAAGATCTCTTCACAACAGAAGCCAAACCATGAAAGACAGGGACAAGTGGGATATTTGCTTTATAAATGTTCTCCTGATACAAACTAAAATACTAATGCCAATACATTAATTTGCAAAATTAATTGTTAACTAATATTATTTAGTAAACTATTATCAACTATAATTATTTAGTAATTAACTAAAATACCCATTCATACACCCAGGACCTAGACAGAAAAATTATTTCTATGTACCTACTCATTCTGAACATAAATTTTTATAAAGTGTTAATAATGCTCATTCAGTGCTAACCAGCATCCTGGTATCTTCTAAAACCAGTCTGAGGTGGATGAATTTCCCCTGCTTTCCCCCTCCCCACACCATTTCCCCAAGAATAAAATACTACTGGTATTCCATATTCTCCTACATGTTTATGCACTTCTGCCAGAGGTTTCCTGACCAAGGAAACCTGACGTCGGCAGTATTTTGGACTACCAAATTACTACCCCCTTCGGATCCAATCTTTGTAATTTGCCTTAAACATAGCCAAAAAGCAACAAATCAATAAAACAAACAGGGGGAAAAGTATGTTTACTAGAGTTATCTGACATAATGGGTTGGTTGCTATCTTAAGTTTACCTGCACATCCATGGAAAAAATCTCAATAGATTAATAGTTATGAAAAGATGGGAAAACAGAAGTAACTTAGCTTAAGCATAGCTTAAACAATATATTAAATCACACTGGAATAGTGTTCTAAAATTAATAATTCAAAATCAGGTACTAGGCAGCAATATAATGTTCAAGAACACCTAAGGAAACATGTTTAAGAAGACAGCAGAGGTTTTCAAAAAATACTAATTAAGTTTTGACAACTAGTGCATGTTTATTTAAATAAATATATATATAAAAATAAGAGGAGCGATTGACTTACTACTTCATGGCAGCATTACTGTATCAAATGCGCTTAAAACATAGTGCTCCATATGAGCCTCTGAAGCTAAGGAATAAATTACTTCATTCTGTTTTGCAGATACCTACATCATCTATTTTAACAAACACTGTATAACTAACATTTAATAAATACTATGTATCATGTCCATTTATTGCTGCATTATCATTTCAAAGAAATGCAAAGCTATTTCTGAATATGACTGGAGAAAAGCATAAAAATAAACTAACTACCAAACACATCTTTCAGAAAGTTTCCTTTACAGACCTTTCTTCTTCCAGTGACAGACTTCCTGGAAATACTAGCATGCTGTGCAATGATGACTTACTAACTAGACTGAAGGTGCTGACACGGAATCACATGATTTCACCCAAAGTAACATTTATGAGTTATTACAATATTAAGTGTAAGTCAAGGCTTATTCTCAAAAGTTATTATGACTGTGAGGTATTTAACAATTTTACTCAATAACAAAGAGGAAAAAAAATTAACAACTATTTTGAAATCAATTAATCTCAAAAGATGACTGAACATCATCTTCACTCCATAGCATGGATTTTGCTACAATATTTAAAACAAAACCAAACCACACACAAACACACACACCCTCACAATACATCCAGCCCAAAGTGGTATTCCCACTAAAACAAACCTGAAACCCAAGATACAGCTATTGCACAGAAACAAGAAGTTTTTTTCCATAGCACAGCACACACATCACTTCAAGGAATAAAATGCCTCGTATCTTATACCAACACAACTGTTAAAATACTTTTGTCCATAGTAAAAATTAAAAAGAAATCTTTATTGATTTAAACCATTTCCAATGAGACTCACTACTTTACTCATAATGGTCCCATGTAAAGATACAGCTTTAAAAATAAAAAATTCAATTTACCTGTACTTTTTATTTCTGCATAAGAAGAATATTTGGCAGCAGCAACACTGAGGGTAAATAAATCATAACTGAACTCTCCAAACAGCAAAAACACTGACTACCACAGTGTTTTCTAAAACTCCTTAAGCATAGCCAGAAAGGGAAAATAAAAGGAAAGCACTCGTGGAAATATTAGCAGAATAGTGCTGCAGGTTATTTAATAAAAGCAACAACTAAATAAGCAGAGGCCTTACTGGGCACAAAAACCTAGAAAAAACATGTAAGAGATGACAAGAACAAAGAATGGGTGAATACTCTGCAGTTAACTTACAGACTTGAACTTCCATGAAATAAGATATGATTGCTCTGCAATTAAAGGAACTGAATCTGAGGCAGATCATCCCAAGTATGGCTTGGATATACAACCAAAAGGTTGGTGAAGTTATCTTAATAGGACCTATGCACAATTGTCTAGTTTTACATAATCCCAGGCATTCAGCAAACTTGCCTGGTAGGGGGTACACAGTCTCTATACCTTACCCTAGTTTAATACTTTTGTAAATTAATAACATGCAGTGGTATAACAAGGGGGCCTACAGGAAAGCTGGGGAGGAGCTCTTTACCAGGGAGTGCACTGACAGGACACAGAGGAACGGTTTTAAGCTGAAAGAGAGGAGATTTACATTAGTTATCAGGAAAAATTTTTTTACTGTAAGGGTGGTGAAGCACTGGAACAGGTTGCACAGAGAAGTTGTGGATGTCCCATTCCTGGAAGTGTTCAAGACAAGGCTGGATGAGACTTTGAGCAACCTGATCCAGTGGAAGGTGTCCCTGCCCATGGCAGGGGAGTTGGAACTGGATGATCTTTAAGGTCCTTTCTAACTCAACCCATTCTAAGATTCTATGATAAGGTATCTTTGGAGCAGTTTGAATTAATCAACACTACCAATTACTCTGTAGATCACATCTAGGTATAAACCCCACTGGTACATCTTACAAGTTTTTCATCTAGTTTCAAATCTACTTACCAATTTACAGCAAGATTTAACACCACCATAAAGAGCTATAGCTGCAAATGCAGATTCGGGTACAGGTTCACCCATGGTGCATGATCCTGAAAGAAAAGGATGATGACAAACACATGAAGGGAAGGCAAAAGGCAAGTAACACATGCTTGTACAGGACTTTAAATGATCACAACACAAAATTACACTTAGCAAGAGTTTCATGGAAGATGAAGTGGTGTTACTTTTACCTGGCATAGATTAATGTTGTAAAAAAGTCACCTAAAACACAAGTTAAAAGCTAATTAAATTGACTGCTTCTAATAGTTTTCTAAGGCACTGACAGGACTCCCGCATGCTGCTGCAGATCTGACAGGCAGGAGAGGGAAGGGCAGTTCATAGAATGCTTCTGGGTTGGAAGTGACCTTAAAGTCCATCCAGTTCCAACTCCCCTGCCTCAGGCAGGGACACCTCCCACCAGACTAGGTTGCTAAGGGCCCCATCCAACCTGGCCTTGAACACTTCCAGGGAGGGGACATCCACAGCTTCCCTGGGCAACCTGTGCCAGTGTCTCACCACCCTCATCATGAAGAATTTGTTCCTAATGTGTAATCTAAACTATCCCCCTTCCAATTTAAAGCCATTCCCCCTTTATCTTATCACTCCGTGTAAAAAGTCCCTCCCCATTTTCCTGTAGCCCCTTCAGCTACTGGAAGGCCGCTATAAGGTCTCCCCAGAGCCTTCTCTTCTCCAGGATGAACAAGCTCAGCTCTCCCAGTCTGTCCTCATAGCACAGGTGTTCTCCAGATCCCCCCCAGCCGGTTCCCGGACGCAGCATCCCGGTTATTACTGCCGCACCCCGGGCGAGCAGAGAGCTCCGCGGGGCAGCTCCGTCTGATAGACCTAGCGGCTCACGGTGGCCCCCCGTCGCGTCCCGGCAGCCCCAAGCTTTGCCACTGACGTGTCGCACCCCGGCGTGTCCCGCCCGGACAGCCCTGCCCCTGCTCTCTCCTTCCGGCGCCAGGGAGAGGGCTCTGCCGCGGCTCCCGCCCCGGGTGTCACCCCGAGGGCTCCAGAGGGATGGGCGGCACCTCCCGGGTTCAGTCCCGAAGGCGGAGACGGGAACCAGCCCAGTGATGCGCAAAGAGGGAAGCGCCCGCCGCTCCGTCCCTCTCTCCCCTCCCTCCTCTCCCTCACTCGTTCGTTCATTCCCTCCCTCCTTTTTTCCCCTCCCCTCTCCATCTCTTCTCTCCCTCTGCCATCCCTTCCTCACCCTCTCTCTTCTCACCCTCTTCCACCCCTTCTCCTCTCCCTCTTCCGTCTCCCCTCCCCCCCCCCCAGCCTCAGTTTTAGTGCCAGCCCCGCTCGCGCTCCGCAGTCTCAGCAGCTGCACCCCCACCTTCCCCGAACCTCAACTGAGCAGCCCCTTCCGCCCCGACCGCGCAGCCAGCACCCCCGCCCAACCGGGCTCCGAACTGATTGGCTCGTTGCCACTTGACGTCATCAGAGCGCGCCAACGGGGGGGTCTGAGCGGCCGACGCACCCCGTCCCGCCGTATCCTACCCTACCCTCCCGCAAACATGTGGCTTCTGCGCATGTGCACGCGCTGCCGGGTGTGGTGATGGGGGAGGAGGGAAGGGACGCC